>JAUZST010076526.1:0-21104 GCA_034779995.1 Parotocinclus haroldoi | reverse complement strand
TGTGTGTGTGTGTGTGTGTGTGTGTGTGTGTGTGTGTGTGTGTGTGTGTGTGTGTGTGTGTGTGTGTGTGTGACCTACGATGGATTGGTGTCCCATCTAGGGTTGCTCCAGCCATTGTGCTCAGAGTTGCCGGGTGTATTAAGCGGAAGATAATGAATGAATGAATGAATGATGGAAGTATATTGGTATATATTTGTCTAATATGTTTAACATGAGTTATCACGTGCATTTAGGACTTGTGTCAAAATTGGATTACTTTTTAGGTCATATATTTCTGTAAAAATATAAATTCAAGAATATTAGTTATAGGAAGCTTGACAATTTTACACACCGTATTACAACACTGTATTATGGTCGTTCTGTTCCATGCTACCAAGGTATGCATAGCAACAGTCTACATTGTACTTCCACCGTATACGAGGTTGGTGATAGCAGTGTCAGAACCATCTCCAGGTGGCAGTGCTGATCTACAAATCAGGAAGCACACCAGCCGCCACCCTCTTCAGACGTGTGGGATTTGGGCTAACGTTTGTCCATGCGTGTCACGTTTCCACACCAAACCCATCCACATGCAAGTTACCAAATAGGTACATCAGCAAACACTATTTCTATCTCTATAAATTCCATTATTCACATATAGACAACAAGCACCATGATGGTTCCCACCGACCACTCCTGTCCTCCTCGTTTGTGTTTGTCTGCATGTGTCTGCAGTGTGTGCATGTGTGTATCTGTGTGCACAATGTTTGAAATGCAGCACACGTTCTCCTCTTTGGGCAGAGTGGCCCCCAGAGGAGCCGGGTATCAGTCTGGCTCCATTCGAAGGCACTGTACTGAGACAGGCTAAGTTTAGTTAAATTTGGGATACATTTTCGCCTTTTCCTCATGTACTTTGAGTGTCACTGCAACCACACAAGAAGGGGGTCAGAAAAGGCATGTTAGGATTCTGGAGTCCTGAGTGTCCATTGTGATGGAAGCTTGTTGATTTATTCATTTATTCTGCAAGGCGAGAGAAAGAAAGAAGAAAATGGCGGACGCTTCACATGGCGTTCGAACCACCGTCTAGGCGTGCGTGGGAGACGAGGAGAACTATCACCATGGAAACCCCCCATCACGCAGTCTCTGCTATTTACCCCCTCCATTTTGCCTTCTCCTCTTCTCTTCCTCCCGTCGTCTATCTTTTATTCCCTTATATTTTCTCCTTGTGCCCTTCCCAGGGATCCACAAATTATTTTCACACCTTCCCTGTTTGCTTCTCCATCCAGCTACCATTTTGTTTCATAGTTTCATCCTCTCTGTCTGCTTACGTGTGATTAGTCATCCCAGGGAAGCTGCCTATGACTCCTGCATATTCCAGTAGACATTCTGCATAACCAAATGGGGTTTTTTTTGGATTCCTTGATTAACAATTCACAATCAAGGCTGAAAAATGTTACTTGTAGCTCCTGAGGAGACTTGGACAATAATAAGTTGGAATTTTTTTTTGGAACATCTGAAGTCATGACAGTACACTGACTTTAGACTCTAGATCCAGTTTTTGAGTGTGTTTACATGCACTTCATAATCCAATAATTGAAGAAAATTGGACTTTGTCAGCAATCCGATTAAGTTTACATGCATTTGGGTAAATGGGAAAGTTTACATGATTCTGGCATTAAGTAGAGTTTTACTTTCTAATCAGTCAATCATCTCACAGAAGGATGTGACATACACTTCAAACTTTCATAATTAAATAATACAATTCTTAATTTCCTCAAGCATATATGCTTTTCAGGGTCTTCCCAAAATAGTTTGGGAGACATTTTGAAGGTATTATATATTACCATTACCCTGGTAATCATGGGTTACCAAATTCCACAAGAGAAACAAGCCACCAATTCTATGGAATCAAGCCATGAACAAGCAAAGTATCTTAAGTAAGTGGACCTGGCAACCATGTTTTATTCTGGGTTCCGTTTGCATGCATGCACAGACTGAGAAAACAATATGAAACAAAAACTAGATATTATTCTCATCTGAAAAATCAAAGTGAGGTGTTTATATGATCACTTGAATAATCAGAAAGCTGAAGATCATCTAACATTGCATTAAGCTTTAGTTTATGTACTTCCACCCTGACCGTCTCCTGTAAAGCAAGCCATAACGCTCTTCCTCCCATATGCTTTAAAGTTGGTATCTGCCAATATTAATGTGCAACTTATGTCTACTGAACAACCCTTTGCAAAAGTCTGTAGTTCTAGATATTTCTAAAGTTCTTCTTCAGCACTGGACTTTGAGCACTTGGTGTAAATTAGTTTTATTTTGTATTTATGAACACCCAGATCTTAAAAGGCATCTAACCCATGTCTTTGGAATGTGGGAGGAAACCAGAGTACAGGGAGTAAGCCCACACAGACTCCCACATGTGCAAACTCCACTCAGGTAGGGACCAAATTTGGGGTCAAACTGGAGGCCTCAGGAGTTGTGAGGTGACCATGCTAACCACTTGCACCACTTTGCCACCCCAACGATGGATGAATAAGATTGTGGTAAATGAGCTTAGTTTTACACTGACAATATGGGAGAAACCAAACATACATTTATTCAAACACTTACAAACCTGCTTACATTTATGGTTATGAAAAAATACTTTATCCTGGCACACTTATCAACGGTTAACATGAAAATTGTGTTTAATTGTAGTTTAGAAGACTTAATGACCCCAGCATGATACCTTCTCCTGCAAATCTATTAAACTTATCAATTTTTTTTGCCCCTAAACTTCCTCCCTGGTACCAAAATAAACTTGCCCGCTCTTCCAGACAGGTTTGTTCATAGCAGCTTAGCTCTGAGATGTGTAGTTATTTTCCTGTAGTCATTTCTTGATTTATAATGTATAGCCATATTACAATTCATCCCATGTCTTTTTGGTTGTTTTTCTACTCTCATCTTTACAATTCAGTCTCCAGGGATTGTCGCGGCTTTTATTCATTTTGTATTGTATGTCAATGCTCTCTTATCTCTGCAGAGGTGTCATAAATATGTTTAATTAGAAAGCCACAAAAGACTTGAAATCTGCAATTTTTGTTTGAAATCATGCTACCGAATCTCAGCCTACGCAGTTTCTTCTAAAGGGTGCTTTAGATCAGCGTTGAACCTCTTCAAATGCCTTCAGCTAACAAGCACATGGCGTACACACACAGTGGCCATTTGGTCAGTCTTTGCCTTTTTTTCTCTAAAAGGTCTATCACTGACTCCTCTGGACATGAAAGCATGATTGTGTGAACCCTGTGTCATGAGGGAATTACTCTCACCTTTACCGTAACTACAACTGTTTCTTATATATTATAACAATTGTCCCACTTAAGCATGTTGCAGGTCAAATGTTATTGCATGTACATTCTATTATAACAGTTATCACGCGATTGGTACAATTGAATCTTTATGACACAATTTAAGGTACCTAAACTACAAACAAAGATTATATCTGTGTTTTCACACTAGGCTAAGTCTACCAAAGATCCCAAAGTGCATGCGTGTGTGTAATGGGAAACGACTGAACCCTAACACAAAAATCAATGTTTGCCCCCCACATCCGTAAATATTGTTTTTTATATTAGCAGTAAGGGTAGCTATAATTTTAGCGTTGGATATGCTTATATTATATTCATTCATTCATTCATTATCCTCAGTTTAATCCACACAGGGTCGTGGGCCAGCAAGTGCCCACCCGGCAACTCTGGGCCCAGGGGCAGGAACAACCCTAGATGGGACGCCAATCCATCATAGGGCGCATGCACACGCAGTCATGCACACCAATTAACCTAGCATGCATGTCTTTGGACTGTGGGAAGAAACCGGAGTACCCCCGGAGTAAACCCATGAGGACATACAGACTCCACACGAAAAGGACCCAGGCCGCTTCACCCTGGGATTGAACCCAAGACCTTCTTGCTGTGAGGCAGCGGTGCCACCCACCAAGCCACCGTGCTTCCGCTTATATTATATGCTACATACAGCATAATGTAACACCTTATAACTTTGAGCATGTTATATAACAAATGTTATGACTTGTGATGCCTATCAGAGCACTTTACCCACCTCCAACTTTTCCAACTACTATAACACTATCATCATGCTTCTTAAGATGTCGCACATCAAATGTTAAGGAAAGTTTAGCATATTTGTTATAGATGTTATTTCATGTATTATTACATCATATTAAGTCTTCATATTATGCTTATGTCAAAGTGTTATGCTGTTTTGTCACTGTAAGTACACTTTTGGCAGATGTTATAACATCTATGATAACATAGTTATGTTTTAACAACGGTTATGACATTTATTAGGACAACTGCCATGAGACCTTTTGTGTAATTCATGCGTATTATTATAAGTGTATTATGACAACCAATCATGCCATAACAGTTTTAGCATTATACTCTAGACTCTTGTCAAAACCCTGACAAAGCAGTTTTGTGATGCCAGGACACTCACTCAACCTATTCTGGGAAATACGTTGACCAGTTACAACACGTATTATATCTGATCCGCTGCTCACAAATATTAGGGGATATTTCAAAATGAATATAAAGCGATGAAAAATGAAGCATTAGATTTGATCTCATTAAACCAGATCATCAGGAAAGGAAATGAAAAGTCAAAGAAAGTTGTTAAATCATGCTAATGAGATGTAAACTCAGTTATGATGATTGATTAGTAAGTGATATATTCATGGGGTGAACAGAAGCATGTTAAACTGGACTAGACATTGACTGGTCAGTAGGATGTACGGTCACCCAAGACTGCCAAAACACACTGCCAGTGGTGGGACATGGACAGGATTAGATTGTCCAGCAGTTCTTGTGGGATCCTAATTTTTGTGAGCAGTATATTTCCTAAATACACATTAACTACCACAAGAGACATCACAGAACAGAACATCACCTGACTTGAACATGATGTGTAATAAAAAATACTTGAAGAGTACATTATATTATGTTCATGACTTATTGGATAGTATATGTCAGCATTATAAAGGACTTTTCATGATATTAAATATAAGCAATCGCTAATGTTTTAACTTGTAACAGGACGTTTCATTATGTATTATGACACCTGGCATAAGATGTGTGCCATAGCATTTATAAAAAAAAAAGTGTTTGTTATGTTATGACACTTCTTTATGACAGTTCTTGCCTGGTTATTTCAGTAATCTGTTGAGGAATGTGATATAAAATATAACCACACACTATTTTATATATAAAATATATAATCGCACACACATACACACCTACACACACACACACACACACACACACACACACACACACACACACACACAGTTACCAGTCTCTGAGCAACAGTGCAAAATGAGGTGCAAAGTAGTTTCCCATTAACTCTCTCATTAAGTAGGATGTGGGAGTTTAGACATGCCAGTTAAGATGCCTTAATCAGAGACACTAAATATATCAAAATGTCAATACTGTGTTTTGGTTTGATGGCTTTAGCAGAGCATCTGTCATCCTCTGTGTGACTGAGAAGGAAAACAGCAAGGTGTTTCCACTTAATATTGTACAATACCTCCTGTAGCATATGTGTTAGTGCCTTGGGAAGTGATTTGAGCTTGAAAACCTGTTGACTCAATGCCTTAATTTACATGTATGTGCTGTTTAAAGTCCATCCATGGTTTTAAACATTATAATCAACTATAACATAAAATACAAATATGTTTTTACCTGATTATACATAACCAAACTCTAATTACCATATTAGATTTAACAATTATAACAGATTCCTTGCTCATTGCTTATGTATGTGCATTGCTCTGTGAATAGAATTTTACTTTCTCTGATGCCATTTTCTTGTGAAAATACCCTTAATATTTACATCATGGCTTGTTCCCAAATTAATGTTAGTGACACTAACAGCAGAACACGAAGACATATCAAGCTCTTCCTGAAAAGAAAAGATAATAAGACTGCACAAATGACAAAAAATGTAATTACCATTTTGAAACCAATTGGGTTTCAATTATTGTTGTACTGCATTTACCCAGCACTGTACTGTATTCAATATTTTCTAAGTATCTAAACTACAGCCTATATATAACTGATGGTATATTGGCCCTTGGTAGTCTAAAACGACTGTGTGAGTATTGTAATGTCTGGTAAATGTCCATTTTGATTGGACATGTTCAGTTTTACAGTCAATGCAGCTGTCAAACAGTGTCTATTATGTCTATTATAACTAAATTAAGCAACATAAAATCTGAAAATATAAACTACTGCCTCTCATAAAGCTTGAGAGATTAGTACAGAAGCTGCTTGCAGATTCCTTGTCCCAAAGTCATTAAGAAATGATTGTTCCAGAGCAAGGTTAGATCAGGAAGACAAAGAGAAATCCCTAATAGAACCTCTCATAGACTGGTTAGGTAGGCAAAGCATGATTATTAATCAAATTATAAATAAATAGATAAATAGAGAGGGGGAGAGAGAGAGAGAAGGAGGGAGGGAGGGAGGGATGGATGGATGGATGGATGGATGGATGGATGGATGGATGGATGGAAAAAGTATATAGATACTTCATTGATCCCGGAGGAATTTTCCAACGATGTCTGGAAGGAAAAGGAACGTTTTGATATAACAATGGTAATGGTACCAAATTATTGAGTTATTAAGGGTGCAAGTCTGGTAATGTCCCTAACTTTTAATTACATTGGATTATAGCTTGCACAAATGTATTCGCTGTATAATGGTATCTGCTACATTCTGTATGTGTAAATGTAAAAGCGAGAAGCACCTTTAATATATTCTGTAAAGAGGCACAAGGAAATAATTTAATGCATACCTTGGAATCAGCTACTTCAGAACGTAATAGTTAAGTTTTTCGAATGGCCTTTACAGCTCCTAGACTAAAATATTAATAAATATCAATGGGTATCATAATATAAACCATATGTGTGCAAGACGACCTTAGAATATTTCTGAAGTAGAACTAATTCCTCTGGGAATAAATCCTAAGGTAATAACATAGTGACTGCTAACTGACTGACATGGACTTTGGATGCCAAACCCTACTCAAACAGTAGTAGATTTGATTGTTCCCAGGTCATCAGAGCTGCCATTCACCAACAAATACAAGTAACCCTGTTGATATGATTCATTCAACAGTTATTCTTTTCAGTAAGTAGTTTATTCTGGTCAGGCATTCAATGAATCTGGGGCCAGTGCTGGAAACACTGGATGCAAACAAGGAATACACCCAGGATCAAATCTATGTCCACGAAGCAGAAATGCCATGATGCAAATGATTAAGAGTGTCATTCTAGGTATATAAGGATCAGTTTAATTTGGTTAATCTCTGGAAATGCAAAATAAAACATGGTCCATATTTTAATAGCTACAAGAAAAATAAAACATATAATGATGAATACGCAACTTTGCCATGTCCCAGTTTCAAAACCACACTTGCGGGTGGGTGGAGGTCTCGCTCTTTGGACCTGCATCAATGCTGCAGGCAGTCAAAGCAAGTCCCAATTACCCAAATGGAGAGGTCTCACTGAGCCAAGCAGGGCGCTTTAATTCTCACTAAGAACTGCATTCAGCTGGCACCCAGAGCTCTGTTTATCAAGGGCATGTTATGGATTGATACAGAAAATCCTTCAGTTAATTGACTGCTACTTGGCACACGATTCAGTAGGGTGATTATTGTTTTCTATCAGAATCTGCAGCCATAATCAGTCCATTCAGGACCGTGTGCATGACAGCGGCGTTAGTGCCAGGCGTGAGTCTGCCACTGAAGATCAGCGCCTCTGATAGCGATACAGAGCAACATATAAGAGCTGAAACAGTCAGGGTTGTAAGAGCAATGTGACTTCTTTGAAAACAAGTCACAGATGAATAGTGTCTACAGTAATCTGTTGATAAAAAACAATTGCAATCTGCCTCAAGCACTAACCAAAGGGTCGGTTGTCATTTGAATGCAACAGAGTTGCTATGCTTGGTTAGGCAGATCCAGGAGTCTGGTAGAATGTTCTCCGCTGGTCCTTTATTTCGGTGTTAATCATTATTTCATGTAATCTCCATGTTAGTTGCCTTAATCACTTCTGATATTAAATTGCCTTCTGCTCTTACATAAGCCATCCCATTCAATCCTTAAGAATTGTTAGGTATAATCCTGTCCCATCCAAACCGACTTACAGTTAAGGTGACATATAGGGACATAGGACAGTAGAGGGTTATGGGCAATTTTACTAATCCCAACAGCATAATCTTTGGCAAAGCCTGGAGAACCTTCAGTTCACTATTCCATAGAAACAGTCAACTGACTTTCTGTCTGATATAAAGCAGTTTATTTCTCTTGTTTTGTAATCCTGTGACTAAAAGAGAGCCCTCACCACCAGCCTCTCAGCTGTACTAGGCCTTGCTCACCTCTTCTCTGCTGTAATTACAGGGCACACACTCTGAGGGTCGTGTGTCTGCTTGTCAATTACGCACCAGGTTGTGAGATGTTGCTTCCATCTGGCAACACTCTTTCATCTATCCTTCACCTTTCCCTGTAAAAATCTCTCCACTAGCTTTCTACAACTATTCTGTTTCCATATTTGTTTGTTTTGTTTTCCGTCTGTCCAATGGTATGTCACCCATTGACTCCTGGGTGTACGGGTATTACCTCCCATTGCCTCTTTTCTGTGCTTTTTCAGCACATAATAACTGCCTGCTTCCTTCTTTAGGAATGGTAGGTAATATAAATATATTCTTGATGGGAGAAATAAACTACAATTTGCTACTCATTGTTACTTGTAATTGCACTAGAATGTAGAGATATAAATCCCATCACTTCTCACGTCCCTCCTTAGTTTCTACAGGCCTCTCAGTCCCCTGCTCTCTTCTTAAATGGCTGCTTGAGTTGTAAAGACAACAGGAAATATGATGCACTGTCACATAAGAGACAGTTGCTCATTCCATGAATATGATGGGTGAGAAAATGAAAGAGAGAACACAGGGTAAGGAGAGGTAAGTACAAACAGGGGTGAATCAATCAATGTGGTGCCTCCAGGTCTAAAGTGAGTGAGTTTACCCATCTTATATAATTCAAAATGTGTAGGTCCAGAGTTAAATGAACTTGCTCCTCGTTGCCCTCGTTGCTGCCTGTTTCACAGATTCTACAGGCTTTTCAGTTTCCTGCTGTCTTCTGAGATGTCCGCTTGCGTCATAAATACAATAGAAAATCTGTTGCTCTGTCACATAAAGGACAGTTTCATATAAAGGACAAAGGTTTGTACGATAGAGAATGAGCAAAGGAAGAACTAATATGTGATTTAACTGCATCTGTTCTTAGTTTTTAAAGTAAAGTAAATTAAGTAACTAACTTTGGGAAGATCTCAATATGTTTTCGTATATTAAATTATATTAGGATATCTCAGGCATAAAACCTTCAAGATATATCGCATTATGAAAAATGAGATCTGTGACTAAACAAAATTAATTTACTAGGCCGACCATTTCCATAAAACTCATTAGCTTGTGCTTATTTTGAGTAAAATGTGTAATACAACGCTCTGTCCTAATTATTAGTATTCATATGATCATTAATTGTAAGAACTGTTACTTGTTCATGTCAGAAGTGCAGGGCTTTTTATTCTTCAAGAAGATTCTAAATGCATTCAGAACTTCACATCCCTGTCGATTTACCTCCAGAGCTCTAGCGTGCATGTGGTTCTGGCGTGGGCAGGGGAACCAGTTTTGCCCTGCCAGGCTCGTGTGGCATTGACAGTGAAGCTGTGTAAGGCTGCGTGGCACTGATGGTGCTAAATCATGGTTATTAGGCGATAGACGTACCCCTGTGATTAGGGCCTCCTTCATGTCCCAGCGTCTTTCAAACATACACCCTGCACTTTGCCATCCTAAGCCAAAATAAGTCACAGAGGAAGAAGCAGGTGTGCTGTGGTGATGAAGGGTGTAAGAAAATGCTGTTTCCTAGAAATAATAAATATTCAGATCATTCTTACATTACCATCGTTAAGATATGCAACTTGCCAACACAGGCACGGAACGTGTATGGACTACCTTTGAGGTAATAAAATGGTATAAATTAGATTTTTCACCAAGCGTTACCTAATGTGCTGTGCAGGTGAATCAAGTGGAATGACTCGTCCAGCAAACAAATTCATGAGGCATGGTAGTATAGTAGTATAGGGTAATATAGACGCTGTGCAGCTTGTGTAGGTAATCTGAATTCTACAAAAAGGTTTGGAGCTGGATTATAAACATGTAAGGATAATAACAAGTGTTGTAGTCAAAACTATAAATTGGCATCGATTTGTGGGCGTAATGGCCTGCCCGCCTAGGGGTGGCGTTAAATAATGACTAAAACACCACAGCAGTGCTGTGTCCAGCGATGTCTACAAGGCGTCTGACAGACTGGTTGCTCAAGGTGATCAGGGTAATTAATTATTCATTATTACTGAATTATCATCTCAGTCAAACCTTAGCAATGTAACGTTTGGAAGCAAATGATGGCGATCATTCTGTTTCCCTTCTTCTGTCAAACAAGGCAACAAAAATTAAAGGTTTTTTCCTGTCAGAATGCAGATTTTATTTGCATGTAGAGAAACGACTCGACGACTATTTATTCTGCTCAAATGGACAGGGGATATGCACAACAGAAAAAAATCAGTTTATAATGAACTTCAACCCAGATGGATGTACTGGGTATGGCTGGTCATGATGCAGAGTTCCGGTTGTACTGTCAAATCACTGGGCAGTGGCACCGTGGCCTGGTGGGTAGCACCGTCGCCTCACAGCAAGAAGTTCATGTTTTTAATTCAAAGTAGCTGCCATGTGTTCATGTGGGTTTACTCTGGATACTCTGGTTTCCTCCCACAGTCCAAAATCATGCACTAGGCTAAATGTTTACAATATATTGGCCCTTTCTCAGTGTATATACGAATATGAATAGATTTCATGTACTGTTGTGTATCGATGGAACCTTGTGTGTCTGTCATTAAAATGGCAATTGATTCCGATAGCAAAGTTAAACAAATCTAAATGAACAAACAAATCATCAAATGTTATATAACTGTGGGTTCTTCAGGGAACTCCAGGTGTCTTCCACATTCCAACCACATGCCTGGTGGATTGGCTGCTCAAGCTCGCTCCTAGGTATGAGCTTCAGTAAATGTTATGGCTGATGTGGATTGATATTCTTTGTGATTTGTTCATTTTAACTTGTCACAGGTCAGAATGGTTTACTTAAGATTACAAGAATACAAGAGAGAAAGAAAAAGAAAGTGCGTACCCTTTACCTACACAATTCACTGCCCATTTTCCAGATTAATATGGCATTAATCAGACTCGAGCACTTAATGTTTAATTTCGCTCCTGTGGCACACTTTTGCCTGCGGCCCTGCTGGTGTTTACGCACGTTGTCCTTTTGCTGTCATCTGCAGGTTGAGTGTATCTTTGTGTCCTATGGATGCTTGGTAAACCCTGCCCACTGGGACTTGGACCTGTAAAGGATTTACCCCGTTCGCTGTGGTCGCTTGTCTGGAGTCTCCACTGCCAATCTGGGTCATGCAAGCACCATCTGTCTTGATATAATTACTAGGGGAATAGGACAAGAAATCCTTTCTCTTAGGCCAGATTAAATATGAAATATAGGCCAGAAGAGAGGGAGGGAGCAAGGGAAAGAGAAAGGCAGAAAATCAGGCATGTCAAGTTTCCTTGGATTGGGTCAGTGGGGACATATTTAAGAGACAGTAAGGCCTTGCCTCCTGTATTATGGCTGAACGGTCACACACTTCATTTTGTGGATGGAAAGCAGCTTTGTTAGATGATTTTGCATTGGCCAGGAGTTCAAGACTACAGTACTGCACAAAAGTCTTAGGCCAGAATTAGATTAGATATATCATTGTTTTAAAAATGGCATGGCACACATATATAATAAGTTCTCAGTCTCGTTATTAGAATACACCCAGAGAATATAGGGAATTTGTAGTAATAAGCATTGTCTACAATAATATCTTAATTGTTGTTTTAACAATGTGACATCAATCTGAAATGACCAAGTGTGTATAAATGTATATAACTGTGCAAATCGCAGTAAAAACACACACATTAAGAGTCAGGTAGGATAGGTTTACATAGTTCTACGTGATGCTCAATAGATGGCAATCTGCAAACAACGTTGGAAATTGAAAAACAGCCTAACAAGACTTATTATACTAATAATATTTCATCATCTGCGAACGATGAAAAGAGATTATGCTGGTTATGACAAACTTTGCCAGTCAGTTGTCCCTGACAGGATTAAAGTAGCCAAGATCCAACTCAAAACACAGCCAACAAACCGAAGTGGAATAATTCTGCATAAAAAGTGCCTTACAACAAGGGAAGCACCAGATAGCAAGACATTCTGTCACCAATGACATCGTGAAAGACGCGGTGCCAATTCAGGCGGGTTGAGAGGGATGAGATGGGTTCAAACATTTGTTGAATACTTTAGATCCAAGATATAGACTGTCAAAGTATCATATAATACTGAGATATTTTTTCACACCCCTATTATGCAGTATAAAACTTTGACCCTTCTACAGTCTGAAGAAGCTCGATTAAGAATGTTTTTGGAAGGGTAGCAAACACGAAACCATTTTTTTTTTTTCAGAAAAGGAACAGCGTGAAAATGCTAAGATATGCTAAAGCTCAGAAAGAATGGAATGTAAATCAGTGGAAAATAGGATTATGGAGTGAATAAAACAAATTTAATCGTTGCAGATATATATGGCCATTATACTATTACTAAAACAAAAAAAGGTCTTTGGCACAGGGTAGGTCAGGAAACATCCCATGAGTAACTGGCATCTTGACTTCTTTAAACAGCTTAGGACCATTAGAGCTCTCCTTTAAAGTGTGTTTAGCTGCAGAGAGGTTGCTTGAGCAACTGTTACTGGTTTTTAAAGACATAGTGTAAAGCAGAACAGATTATCTATCTAGCTCTAGCGATCTCTACATTTTGGTCTTTTGTTGTCGCCCTTGGCTTCATCACCTCCTTCTGCACTGCTGTTGTGCTCTCGGTGTGATCTTTGCAGGACACCCACTCTAGTAGCAACAGTAACAAATTTCCTCCACTGGTAGACAGTTCATTTTGCTTCATAACCATTTCCAGTACTATACACCAGTAAAATTGTTCCTCTGAAACGTGCTGTAAGAGAAAAAAGGTTGTATTCCAGCTCACACATGCGCTCACACGCACACGCTCAAACGCGTGTTATGCCGCCTCCATCCTCTACTGACTGGAACTCTGACTCCATCGATGCGGTCGGCATCAGCCGTTACCATGGCTACCGCTGAACGTTCCGGACGTTGCCAGAGCAACTCATTGGGAGTCACACTGCGTCTGCCGTCACCTGGCAGATTTTGATGGTGAAGGGGAAAAAAGACAGAAAGGATGGAAATGAAGCAGAAAAAAAAAACTGAAAAGGAGTAATAGTGCAGGGAAATAAGACCGAAAGAGCCCTTTGTGACCGCGAAAGAGTAAACAAACGCATCAGAAGGAGCAGACGCGAGTGTCATGTTTACGCAATCGATTTTGGCAGTAGATTTTGTTTGTTATTACATAAACTTGTGAACCACAGTAGCTTCAAATGCTTCTTTATACGATATTCTATGTTGCATTCCTCTGCAAAGATGAAGTCTCTCATTTCTCCATTTCCAACTTGGCCAGGTGACGAGAAGCGAACGTGCTCAGCTCCTGTAATGCTGATCCCTAAGCAGACTTAAATAGTAACTTTAAATCAGGCTGTGCCTGGAGCTGGTGGCATTCCGGAACCCTTTCTCCATTTTTCTCCTGCCTCCCACCTTCACTTTCTTTTCTCGTTTCCATTAGTTTTCCTGCCCACATTAAACCTCTGTCTGATTTTATACCAAATGCCCTGTTTCTTTTTGTCCTCCTCCTCATAAGACCCCCTGACCTAAGAATAGCTGAACGTGTCATTTATCCATTTGTATTTGGTTATACATTTCCTTTTCTAATTAGCAGCCCTGGTTCAGGTAAAGAACCAACCATTCCTTATACAAGTATGTGACGTTCTTTCACGTTCTGTGAAACACATTGTTGATTGGAATGGGCTTTTCCTGACCATTCCCATAATCACAGTGTTTTATGCTTCTGTTATGCAAGCATTAAAGGTTTTTTTTTTTTTTACCACACGATGGAATATAAACATTAATGTGCATCCCTCGATGGCTGCACACAACCAAGACGGAATGAGTCCACTTGAATAAACACTAATAAAATCACATTTTAAACACTTCCAGTAGGAAGTCACAGTGGTCCAGTAACTGCCGTTCGACATTACATAATTATACTGCTCACAAAAGTTAGGGGTTAGGGGATATTTCATTATTAGATATTTCATTGTGAAGTATTCCCTAACTTTTCCATTTTTTGTCTCTGCATCGCAGGCACGATCAAGACACGCAAGCTCAAACACAGGCGGAGTTCAGGGTCTGAATCCACCTTCTGAGCACTTGCACCACTGTCCCACTCCCTTGAAAATGTAAACCAAAGACTGCACAGATTGTGTTTGTCATCCTCTAATCCTTCACCAGTGGTCACAGGATGCAACCCACAGTTCCATCACTTATACTGTGTCTGTTCCACTAATACCAGTGCACTAGTACTCTCTAAACTTTTGATATCCAAATTCCCTTAAAGAATTGTGATTAGGATATTTGAAGAAGGAAATTCGGAAGTATGTGTAGGACACAAGGATCTGCAGGTAACAAGCAGGGATGCTGGTACAAATGACTCGCTACCTGAATACTGTGACGTTTTCAGAACAAATTACAGTTGGATTGGGTAAGAGTCAACATATTAGTACACGGGAAGCAGACTGGGACCATGGCACAACGTGTGCATCATACTAGTATGATTTGTATATATTTAATATTTTATATATATATATATATATATATATATATATATATATATGAACTCTTAGAATGCTTCATGTTCCTTTTGATTAGAGAGAAAAAGATGCCAAAGTTTCCATCTTTCCCACCCAGATAACTTTACAAGTTACCCTCGGTCACACTCTTAAATAAAGATGGCTTTAGCAATATTGTGGTCCATGGGGAGCATTGAATTTCAAGCTTAATTAATTAACAACAGCTACAAAATTTGTATTTACACTACACGCTACATATACAACTGTACACTTTTAAGCCAAGTATGGAAAAGACATCGTTTTATGTAATCTAGTGTTAATGCATTGTTCCACAGTCTTGTTAAAATCAGAGCCTTTAGATAAGACCTCCGCCTCATGCCACCCACAGCCCTTATGGCTGACAGTCGGGTCCTTTTTGTTCCTTTTCATCACTTAACAAGCTCAGTCTGTCCAAGTAGAAAATATACCATTCTTTAAAATCTAATTGGCTCATTAGTTGCATAAATCTAACCACATGGTTTTGTGAGAACTACTGGCATCAGTGAGACCCAAATAAGGGAAGGGGCGAGAATATGATGAAAACGCCATGAAATGTCGAGAGACCAATAGAATTCAAGGCAGATACTGCCATTTTGTGTGAGCACCTCATCAAACGTGCCGCCGCTCACTCAAAGCAATACAAGCAGGTGTGAGACAAGGGACTGTTTCCATGGTGATCGGATCGACATGTTTTTTTTCTTCAGAACCGACAGAGTTCCCGCTCACACATATACGTCATCACATATATACAAACACTAACAAGCAAAATCCTCATGCTTACAATACAAAACAGGAGTGGAATGGGGTAAACAATAACATTTACAATTCTGCAAAAATCTGAGGCAACCATTTTTCAGGTTTGTTGTTTAAATAGTGGTGTCCAAAAACCAAGAGTGACTTATTGGTTGCAACCCCTCCAAAAACACCATTTCTGATCAAACACTTGATCAGACTGTATAATGGTCAACTGAGTAAATCTGGAAGATGCTCCAACTGCTCAAGTGGAAGGGCAGGTCGCAATAAATACTTATCACTGTGTCATATAACTGCAGTTTGTGGTTATATTCTAATATAAATGCTGAGAAATAATTATATATGGTCATTATACCATTGCTAAAACACATGTCATATCTAATCTAATGGTGACCTAAGACTTTTGCACAGCACTATTTGCTGCTGTAACAGCCCTAACGATTCTGGAAAGCTTTTGGAGTCGATTTTTGGATATTTGCTTCCATTCAGCCTCATGCTGGGTATTAAGACTTCACGTTCCTGTATGACAAGAATGCACAGGATGGCTTCTAAATCAGGGCTATGTGCAGATAGCTCAGTAATCTATCCATCCATTTTTCTCAGCATCATAATGACACCTCATTCGAACCAGGACCCCAAACCACCTGTAGCACTAGTCCATTATGCCTCCTGCCAATCTTAGCTTTACCAGTCCATTATGCCAGTCCCAGATCTTCAGTACAAGCCATTGTGCTTCCAAATTTGCTATTGTGATATATTAACAGGGTCACTGGCTGACTACAGCCTACATCTCCATTCCTTTTCTACACATTAACATTCAATATAATCCAGCTGAAAGCCTCAGGCAATGTATCTACCATACAACACATTTATAGAAACTGGCTAAATATACAGTATATGAGCTGAAGTATTTTGGATATGAATATACAAAAGATTGTGTATGCAGTGAAGTTGAGGAATTTGGCATATCCAAATCAGTAAAAAACCCACCCATTAATGTTCTTGCAGACTGCAATATGGCCAATAAATCTCATGGCTTTTTACTGAACAGCTGTAACATTAAAACAACTGTCAGTGTGGATGTTTGATATGCACCACCTACTTTTCTAGTGACCACTTTTAGCAGGATAATTCACTCTGCAACGCAAAGACTTGAAGGGTTTGGCCGTCAAATTTTCCCTGATATAAATTTGATTGATCATCCATACATAACGACCAAAAATGGGTCCGACCCAAGGAAAGGATCCCCCTGGCAAAAACAGAACAATATAGGGCATTTGTGTGCAAATGAAGGAAGGATTGAGAGTATTGTGAATTTGAGGGAAAAACACATGGCACAAAACAGAAGTTTGTATCCACCTGCAGGTCAGTTTTTCAAGGACAAAGAGGTGCAAAGTCTTGATGGGGAAATGCTGGTTTGAACGGGGAGTCAAGGCGGACATCTTTGTGAAACGGGAACACCAATTTCTGAACTGAGGAGTGGGCCTTTGAGTATACCTCTTGCCATCTTACAATGCTGTAATTGCAGCTGTTCCCCAATTCTGTGTGAACAACTCACATGTCTATTGTAATTAATTACCAACACTGGATAAGAAACTGAATGACTGAATAAACTTTTCACCGATCCCATTTTTATGCAATGGTGCTCGTCATTATCAAAAGATGCTAAATATATGATTGGGGAAATTCTCTGACTGAATAAGTGACTTAGATGAGTGGTGAAACATTCTCCCATGAAAACATTGTGTCCAGATGAACAGATTCAGCTTTCATCCATGGCTTAAAGGGTCAGAGAAAGTTTGGAGCTAGTATTAAGTACTTTTAATGTTATGGCTGATCACTGTATATGTAGGGTAGTAGAGCTTGCTGTTCTGTAAAAGCTTAGAGAGGCAGAAACTGACTCTGACATAAGCTGTTCACCCCTTTTTCTTACTGAAACAAACACAACACATGCCCAGCCACCTCTCCCCAAAAGGTTACGGCAGCCGTGGAGCGTTAGCCCTCACGAGGGTCACATAAGCACGCCCCCTCCTCCAGAGGGGTGCCTGACGAATACATTCTCTGACACGCACATCAATAATCCAAAGATGCAGTGCCCTGCCTTCACTCCCGATCTGCTCATATACTGCTCCTACACCAGGCCAGTGAAGAGGGAGGGACAGAGAGAGGGAAGGAATGGAGGAGAGGCCATTAAAAAAATAAAACACAAATCCCAAAGGGCAGTCTGCAATAAATGTCACTCTGCATCAGAGGAAGCAGATTCTTGGAGCGAACACCGGCACCAAGAATGCACGTTCTACTTCTACTTCTAGCCTTGGTCTAACCTCTATTAAAGATGACCAGAGAAACGGCGCTAAAACTGTGGGTGAAACTAGTCCCCTCACAGCTCCATATGCTGCCCCTTATCTATAATGAGTAAAGATCTGATAACACACTGGACAGGATAAATAAATCAGCAGTGCCTACAGATTGCTATTAGGAATTGACGCTCTATAAACATTACTGAAATTGGTTGTGAGCAACCGACCCAAATTGAAACAAGATCTCTCCTGCCTTATGGCATCGATCAATATCTGTCACAACGGACTGCTTTCCTCCGAGTTCTGTTTCAATTAGTCTGATGCCGGCTCAATTTTCATGACATTACAGCAGCCTGACAATCTGCAGAATCAGGTGTGGAGAGAGTGAGGGAGAAGAAACCGAGATTGAAAGAGAAACATTGAAATAATCTTAACAGAGAGATATATCAGTGGGTCTAGGCTCTACATTCTGGATAACGATGTTGTCATGGTAGCGACATCTCGCTCGTTTCCGTGGGAACAGCGATTCAAATCCTCCTCGGCTGAATCCTGTTGCTGTTTTGGCACTGCCCACATGGGCAAAAAGAAGAGGAGGAAGGAAAAGAAAGAGAGGCATGTAGAAAAAAAAACCAAATTGCAGTGTGGTTCTCCAGCGCGGCAAACACTGTGGCTGTGTCTTCTCCATACATGGTGTTGATCAAATGTGTAGACTCATCTGCAGCACTCAACTGTAGCATCAAACTCAGTCTCTTAATGTGTATATTCCTGTTCACTAAAGAGTCCAAAAGCCCTCCCAGACAGACCAGTTGCAGACATTTTGGTTCATGAGGCAGTGCTTAATGAGGTCACATCTTAATTAATTCATAAAACAGCACTGTTTTATCATACACATCAGTCTTGTTACCTACTAATGTGACTAGATAGCGCTTATCATGTCTGCCGATTTGCACAACAAGGGATCATTTGGTCGACAAAGAAAAGATGCAGGGCATTAAATAATAAGTGACGTAATGTAGCCAAGCCAAGATGGAGAATTAATTAAGTAAGTTCTCTTTATCCACCTTCCCTGTTCAATAAAATTTGTGATGAAAAAAGTGATGCGCATCAATATTAAAAGCTACCTAAGGGGCCCCTTGTGTCTGTATCTAGTCAGGCTTATGGCAAGCATTCTGTGCACAGACTGTATGTAGGAGGAGGGATATGGAGATGCCTCTGGGCTTTCGGGAATGTGTGGAACCATGTATGACAGCTCTGCCATACAGCCCGTATAGCTGTTACTGTGGAAATCAGATCCTGCCCATGTGCCATCTATCTTCATTCTAAATCGCCGCACCCTTTCGATGAGCCTCTTTATCCCATGATGTCGTTCCAATCCGTCCTTTTCTCTCTTCCCCAGCTCCCAGTGTTGTCCAATCAACGACCTCCTGTCAGCGTGCCTTCCACACAGACCTTTCAATCTGGATTCTGTCCAATATAGATGGTTCAGGACTAGAAAGAGTACTTGAAAACCCTGCAGCCCTTTTTCCCATTGCTGTAGAAAATAGATCTCATCACTGCCCTTGCCCCTGCCTTGTCGAATTCCCTCTCTGTTCTCCAGCATAGAAGTGGTCTTTAAGTGGTTGTTGCAAATATTGGTGGAGTGCTTTGGGTTATTTTGATGAAGCATGAATCCTTTTCCAAAAAATCAACCAAAGTAGTCTGTTGTTTGGAAAAGAACTCATGAATTTAATATTTAAAATGTGGTATTATCCCACACTCTTATGAGGAAGCTGGCAGCGCATGATATAGGAAATCCAGTGGTTTCAAATGTAGAGTGGAACAACCATGGTATATGGTATATATATATATAAAATGTGGTATATATATTGTTTAGCCAGAAGGTCCCAGGACCTTTCCAAAATGTATGTATTGTGCCCAGTATTCCTTGAACCCGAAGACCCTGAGCATGATGGAGTTTTATAGCAGGATAACAGAGGTGGTGTGTATGAATAGCCAATGGGAATAAGAGAGGCGATATTTCATCTCACTTTCTCAGGAAAGAAACGAAAGGTGCCAGACTTGTTTTACCAGAGGCCGCTGTTCCTCCCACCTTCCTTCTCATGCATGTGTATGTATGTCTGCATGTGTGTCCAGACATCATGCGGTCTGTTGATTGGCTGGCCGTTGTGCAGAATGACAGACAGAAAGGTCCTTTCAGCCCGAGGCAGGCAGGGTGAGATAGTGTTGGTAAGAGACAGCACTGTTATTGTATCCTCTCAGTGTGATATTGTTTTTTGCCCATATCTGTCTTAGCCTGGCCCATCCCTCACTCTCTCTCTCTCCAGTTGTGTCTCCTCCATTCAGCACTATATTTTACTGAATTATGCATCGTATTCTCCAGGGGCTTATCCATGTGCGGACGTGTCTGCATACTGTTCTCATAAGCCAGTGCATCCTTAATTTTGCAGTTTTGGCATTCGTGCGTGCTGTCAGGTATCTTTGTTAGGTTCTTAGTGATGTTTCATTTATTTCGCTGTATGGATTGCTATCTGGGGCAGACCCATTAAGAATGCACTTAATGCAATTTTTTTTTATTAAAAACAAAAGACTCAGAGGGAAAAAAAAATCATTATGCTAAGAGTCCTACGTAGGGGTTTGTGAAATACCCTTCATGGCTTGAACCTACCAGGTTCTGATATGCAAATGATGCGGTAAGTGGAGAGATGTAGAGATGTTCCTAAGCCATTTTTATCCATTGCTTAATGGTTTAAAATTGCATATTCATTATAAGAGTACTTAGCCTTTAGAATGATGCTCTTTCAAATGGAATAACAGGAAATTATATTAGAAAAGACAGACAATATTACGTCAGATTCAAGCAACTTACAAAGCCAACCCTCCCGTTCCCACAAGGCAGTGCAGTATGACAGGGCTTCAAATCTTAAACGGCATAAATGCTTCCATTGCCAAATGGTCAAGAACCTGCTGATAATTTGGTTACTCATCTTGTCACCAGGTTACCCACGGGTAAGTCAAGTCAAGTCAAGTAGTCTTTATTGTCATTTCAACCATATACAGTACAGTAAACAGTGAAACGAAACAAC
>JAUZST010076515.1:0-21105 GCA_034779995.1 Parotocinclus haroldoi | reverse complement strand
AGCACGTCCCGTCTTGTAACATAGGGCATGTTCGATTAATCGGACCAGCCGGTTATTAGGACCAAAACGATCGTGTCGGATTCGACTGTACTTGCTAAAGCTACCTTTTGGTTTAATTACAGTTATCAATCTGCTGTGATATGTTTCTACCAGCTTTGCACACCAAGACTGGGTATTTACTCATTCTACCTTGCAGAATATTTCCTAGTCTATTCAATTTTCATGTTGAGCAGCGATGGCTACTCTTTGCATGTCCATCCAACAGATTTAGGCAACCCAGGTAACCCTAACCCTAGCCCCTTAAGGATATTCACCTTCCTTCCTTCCTGTCTTTAAGTCACTGGGTTATTTGTTTGTTTAGGGTCAAGTGTGTTTACGTGCACTTAATAATCGAATCATTATCAGATTTCTACAGTTATCTGCTTATTTTAATGATCATGCATACGACAAGCATCCGGTTTCCTAGAAGGCCTAGAAGTCAGGTTAAGAAATCCGATAGAGAGAGCTGTGTTTTATCTCTGTTATCAGATTTCTCAGCGCGGATCACACCGGGGGTCTCAGAGCTGCGAGGCAACAGTCCCAACAACTGCGCCACCGTGCCATTTCCGATTTCAGAGTTAGCATATGTTACCCAATGTACAAAACTTCACATAAACACATGCAATGTGTCACACTGAACACATCTATCTTAATCAGAAATCACGCCTTCTTTCACTGAAATCATAAAGTTGTATCCACTGTCATATGTCCTGCTGCAAATTAGTACAGATCTTTGCCCAGCTGCCTCACCCTCTTATATTTACTCATAAACAGCATGTTGGGAGGTGATAACATGTGCTGTAATATAACTTTATGCTATAAAACCTGGACACACAGAATGTACACTGAAGACAATCTGAATCACATAGAGGGGCTCATCATGACCTCCTTGATATTGAGCTGTGGCTAAAAGTGCGTTTCGTGTAATCACGCTGATCACGCTGTGCACATAACAGTGGCACTGGGTGTGTGTTAGTAGCACATTCTGTAAGACCATTCAGTCTGTAATAACGATACTACCTGTTGTGAAACTGGACTGTTTTCTGTAAAGTACTTGTCTTGGGAAAAGTTTGGACAGTCCCTGTGTGCTACTCAATAGAATTCCAGTTGCAATGTCAGAGGATTATCAACTCTGATCCTATAAATTGCACTTGAAGCTTTAACATTCAATCAAATTAATTTTCGTCCTACTAAATGCATTACTTGTTCCATAACACCATATACTGTACAGTGTGAAAAGGTCAGATGTTCATTTTGAGCTTGTGTTTTATCTTTAAGCTTAAAAACATGTTCTGTAATTGTATTGGTGGAACCATAAATTATAGCCATGGTTCCCAAGCCTGAGTCCAGGCCTCCCTCAGGGGGTTGCCAAACATCACAGGTGATGCGTGATGCTTTGTCTATTTTGAGGTGCTTAGTTTTTCCAAATTTAATATGCACAAAATAAAATAACACACATACTGGGAAAAAATCTACATACCATTGCTTAAAAAATATATTTAATAAGCTTATGTTTGATTTTAGCTAAATGTTTAGCCAAAAGGAAAAGCAAGCTATAAAAGAAAAAAGAAAAACGCTTTAATGTATTGCTTTAATGCTTTAATATCTGCCAATAAAGATTTGAATCACGTTTGCTTGGTCTGTGTGTGCACGGGCTTGATAATAAAAAGAAAAAAGGTCGGGAAAAACTGCATTAGAGCATTTTAAGACAATTTTTCCCATATTTGGCTATACTACGTTTTGGCATGTACCATCTAACAAATGCTTTTAAAAATAAATACACCATATCCAGTGTTGTGTTATCCAGGATGTGCCAGCTGATAATAATAAACAAACCTTGTTGTAGTAATTGTGGCAGGGTATCCCTTTGCAGATAAAGCTGAAGACCCTTGGTGTAGCAGGTCTCAAGCCCCCATGTGGAGGATAGAGTTAAGGTCAAGGCCTCTGTCACTGCTTGAGCCATTTAACAGGCTGACAGGTAGTCGATGGCACTGCCGTGTCATCTGTCACCTCCCCGTCTCATTTCAGTACTGCTGAATAGTGCCTGTCCTGTGCCTGATCAGCCGAGTGGAACAGTCTGGACCTTGCTCTGCTGCTCTTCCCCTCTCAACGTTTCTGAACGTTCTGAGTTTAGAATTTGGAGAGAATCAGTTGGGTAAAACCTGGGCTATTCCGGGATCTACGCGATATGGATACTATTAGATTACATGTATACAGAGTGTGATAAGAAACTGCAAACATGTAGCATTTAGCAGTGTCACTTGGTCCACAAAATAGTTTAACATTTCAATAGGTATTGGATTTACAAAGAAAAGCTGGGTTTATACTTGACATTGGGGCAGTGTGCCAAACAGGGTGCACGCTGGCCCCATACGCTGGCAATTTTGATAGTTGGCACTCACCGTCTGGACCACCCCTTCACGACTCGAAGGATCTCTTACAGAGCCGGTACACTTATACCAGTACATCTATGAGAGATAATAAGGGCACTCGGATGATTTAAAATGTCAGAAAACAACGTGACAGCGGAAGTGGCAACTATAGGCATTTTCTGACCAGTTCATAGTTCTCAGTTCTTACATCTATGCTGCCTTTGTCGTGTGTTCGCAATGATTGTAAGGCTTAGACTGCTGCGTAAGGAACTTTTTTTAGCTCCTAATTCAAGACGGGTATCTTTCTCAGCACATAGGAACATAAGTACGAAGTGATTGGTCCAGACATAAGAGTGTATATTCATACTTCTGGGATCGTGGTAGCCTAATGATTAAGATACTGGACTATGGACCAGAAGGTCCGGGATCCCATCCCTGCCCCAGTTGGGTCATTGAGTAAGGCCCTTAACCCACAATTGCTTGGATTGTAAGACTGTATCAATTGTAATTCGCTCTGGATGAGGGCATCTACTAAATGACTTAAATGTAAATGTACTTCCAAATACATGTGCCTGTGTTGAGCTCAGCCGTATTTAAATACATAGGTTGCCATATAAACAACAGATCTTTGGGGGGAAAAAGGGCACAGACAAATGGACCGACAGTGAAATCCAGGCTTTACTGTGCCTATATGTGACAGAGGATGTGCAAGGCAATTTTGAGTCATCTAAGTTACATGAATGTAGTACTCGGCAGAGTAATGCGATGAGGAATTCCTCCAAAATTAGTCGCTAGTATTGTTTAGTGTCTGAAAATGGACTAAAGTAGAGAGTTCAGCCTTAACTCTACATTACTACTGGTAAAGGTAGTGAAATATGACTTTTAATGTAAAGATGTGACAATAAACAAAGCCATTCTGTCGGACTGCATCAGGACAAGCAAAGCAGCTGCAGAAGCAAATTGGTGTAATTACCAGCTCCTAAGCAGAGATTTCAGGCCTACTCCAAAGGTCTCTCTTGAAACAGGGGAATGCATGAATCAAGGTGCTCATCAATTCAGTTCGTAAATGTCAGCTCAGGCCTTTTGATGGATGGTTTAGAGTCAATACTGCTCAATCTTTCCTTGATTAAAGAAAATCCAACTCTCTTGACTGATTTCCGGCTCCTCCATAAATGATCCAGTACCACACAGGAGCAGGAGCAGAACACCAAAGCTCCATTAACCTTTTTCACCTCTTGGGCCTCAGAGGAAAACGCACACTAGGCCTCCAGTACAGATTAGTTTAGGTTAGGTTAGATTAGATTTAGAGTAATCAGCTTTAAATTTGGAACAGTTTAAAACTTAAAATGATTAAGATAGATGAGACAAAGGATAAGACACACGTAGACGATGAGACAGATCTCCACCCAAGTCGTGGTTACATATCTACATTCTTCTGAGTCACCTTTCACAACACTGATAAGATTACGACGGCCATAATCAGTTAAAAGGGTGGCACAGAAGCAGTGGTTAGCGCTGGTGCTTCCAGAAACCCACGTTCAAGTCCTGGCCCAGTTGCTGAATGTGTGGAGTTTGCATTTTCTTCAGGTTGCCAAGTCCATTTATTAAAAATAATAATTTCCATTAAATGTGACTGGTTTTTTTTTCTCACTAGATCTGGCAACCCTGCAATTAAATGGAATTAGAGGCAGCAAAATGGCCAGAAACAGAATACATTGTGGAGACTTTGAAATGCAGTGTGTACTTATGAAAATTACAAATATTATTATTTTATAATAAAGTTGAAAGTTTATGTCACATATTTCAGTGAAATGATTGACTAGTTGCAAAGTAGAAATCCGATTATTGCCTAAATCATGCAAGCATGGAGCTTTCTTTTATCTAATTTCTCATGTGCATGTAAACCAGTTGAACAGATTACTGAAAAAAATCAGCTTTTTTGCGTTATCGGATTTGCGTTTTATAATCCGTTATCGGATTATTAAGCACACTTAAAACATTCAGGGTGTATTGCACTAAGAGATCTGTACCGTGCCTGAGCATGTCTTAACTTCTCACTTGAGGAGAAAGCTCAGGCACGGTTCAGTTGGACTTGAGTTCGAGTCAGATATTATTATTGATTATTATACATGCCGTATGGGTAGTCAAAAACAGCTGTGTTGCATAAGTAATAAATCTACCAGACCTCTGAGAGGGCTTACAATGACTTCAAATATAACCATAAAGTCCATCGTGCTGTGCAAGCGCATCATAACTCCACCAAAAACAGTAGCATTGTGGTGAGGTAACCGTACTTGGGGCCCAAACCATTAAAGCGCCCATTAGGTGGCATGAGGACTAGAAATATACCTGTCCCTCTCTTTAATCTGTAGTCTGGGAAGATTTCTGGATACGCTCAGACTGATCGTGTCTATTAAATAGCGTATAAATCAGACTCATTGTGCATTTGTCTGAGAGAACGATGGTATCGTTCGGCCTCTGACCTCAAGAACCACTGACTCTGGAAGTGGCCTCTTTATCTGGTGCAGTAATTGACTAATGAATGACTTCCTTTTTGCTGTTAGGCTCCCACTGGATCACCACTGGCCAGAGAGGGAGAGCAATGGCAATATTTTTCAGATGAATACCGCATGTACTTATGTATACAGATACAACACAAACATCTAATAATACAAATCCAAATCTGTTTGTTTAAGATTTCATCTTTGTACCCCAAAAGCATGGTAGTAGTTGATCTCCTGATGAGAGGAAGAGTGAGTGAGTATTTGATACCCTGCAAAGGACTGGTACCCTTACCAAGGCTCCCAATGCTTTCAGACTCCCACGGTGACCCTCACCAGGATAAAACAATAACTGAAGATCAGTGAATAATCGTAAATGACTTCATTTTTTTTTAATTACCCTCAGAATCACATGTACAGTTGGATGTCTATAGGCTTAATAATTACTGTGCGTCTACACAAATTAAAAAGCAAATTTAAAGGAACTATGGAAAGAAACAACTTTGCAATTCAGCGTAAAGGATAGAAAGAGGGAGAGAAGAAGAGAAGAGGACCCGTGGCCCAGCATGGGTCTGTTTCATTGTCCCAAGATGACCCCTGCTTTTCCGCCTGGCCTCTGTGCATCTCACCTGGCCCATCTGTGGGTGTAGGGGGGAAACAGGATACCTGTCACTGCCACTAATGGCCTTTGAAGGACCTGGCTAATCCCCAGAGCCAGCATTCAGCGAGGCATAAAGGGGGAATGGGGCCGAGGGCAGGACCCTGAAACCGTACAAGCGGTGGATTGTGTGAACAGGAATTGTGTGTGCCTCCCCCTGCCACCGATGCCAGGTTACACTGCCCTAATTGTTCCTAATTTATACAAAATGTCACGAAATGTGCTACTTTCAAAGCAGAATTGATGACCTCTATAAATCAAGCTCCGAATAGAAGGACAAACTGTGATCGCTAGCTCGTTGGTTATTAGAATATGTTATGTGCTCATTTAAGGAGCAGCAGTGATAGATGTGGAGAGGGAAAACTTTACAACATCAGCATAAATACAGTTTCCAAGCTCCTCGCTGCATTGAATATTGCTTTCCGTTTTCTGTCAGGACAGCTTGACTGAATGTGACACGTTTCAATGCGTTGTAACACGATGAAGGACGAGAAGAGAAAGACAAACTGAAAGACAGACAGGTTTTTCATATTATAGCCCCGAGACATTTATTAGGTACGACAGAATGCTAGGTGGAGCTGGTAGATTTTACAGAGTGTGACAATGTGAAAAAATGTTTATTTCTTTTAAAAAATAATGATTAAATGGACCATATATAAGCTGTAAATTCAAAGATCACAGGTTAATTGTACCAGTCAACGTCTCTTATGTTTGACACTGCCATTATCCTCCAGCTAATAGAACTTACCCATTCCAAATATAGGTATGCACCGTTTATTGAATGTCTTACGTTCTGTGAATGTTGACTGGATGCTGATCAGACACTACTATAGTCTT
This sequence comes from Parotocinclus haroldoi, assembly GCA_034779995.1. NCBI lineage: Eukaryota > Metazoa > Chordata > Actinopteri > Siluriformes > Loricariidae > Parotocinclus > Parotocinclus haroldoi. Next base: position 14,698 of record JAUZST010076515.1, on the reverse strand, counting down.
TTAGGGTTCTGTAATGTAAATATAAGGGTGTTTTCAAGGAAAACTGCATGCAAACGACACGTAAATGCTTCAGAGATAAGGCTGAAAACATTTGAAAAATGTAAACACAAAAAACACAAAAATAACACAACACTGTGGTGCTTCAGTTACAAGCACACACATTATCACAAACTCTCCAGGACGAAACTATACTGCAAACCTGAATGATAGAGGACAAACATAAATAATCATACATCAATGGCTACACACAACCGAAAGAGGTTGATGGAGGGGGAATGGGTCCACTTGAAGAAACATCAATTTCAAGGACAGACAATGCAGTATTACCTTTTAAATACATTAAACCTTTAAGTAGATAAATCCAGCACGGTGCTACTGGGAGAAGTCACAGTGGTCAAATGACTGGAGCTTGGTACTTCTAGCATGTACGAGTCAAGCCGGTGCATGGAGGGTTAAGCAGAGTTCTCAATTTCAGGGTTCTGCATGTCCTAAAAGTTTCGCAGCACAGATCGTAATGCAGATCTTACTTATTTACCTAGTCAATACATAGTAATTAAATAGTCATGGAATTCAATTAAAATAAAAAAAAGATCAACGTATGGCATAAACCATATTTATGTCAGAAAAAATACAGATGCTTGAAGACATTTTAATTTCAAATTCAAAAATGTGTGTTTCATTTTAAAGCTAACACATTTTTTCATGGTCATTAAATAGTGCTTACATACTGTATCTTTTTCAAATAGTGTCAAAACAGGGCCTTATGCTGTGTTTGCTGAATATTATAGTTCAAAATAATTAGGCCAGTCTATCTAAGGCATTAGACAGACAGTAGACAATGTGACATCTGTTCACAATCTGTACCATTGTATGGCATTGAAATGGAGGCCTTTTAATGAAGTAAAATACTTGTACTGCGTTTTTTAACTGCTCTGAAAGGCTGAATTTGGCCTGTGAAAATGTCAGTGAGTTAAACTCTTGTGTAAGCCTCTTGTGCAGGTGAATACGTCATGGTGTTATCAGTGTCAGCCCTGTTCATGTCCCCCCCAAGAGACAGCAAGAACGTGGGACAAAGTAGAGAAATCAGGCCACGCCATGAATTACCTCAGTCATGTCTTTTCTTTCTACTCGTTGTTGTCTTTTCCTAAATCGTTTGCCGTTTCTCTTTTTAGCGATAGTAAAAATGACAGTGTTTTAGAAAAACTTTAAGAATTCTTACACACGTTTCTAAAGTTCACTTCCTCATCATTTTCCTTCCACTAACATTATTCTTGGTTGGCATCTGAAAGTTCAAATTATCACATCATTAGTTATGGGGAGGTGTGTTTATTAGTGCTGTGGAGTGTTATACGCATTGCTAAGAGGTGAAAACAATCTTGAGAATTACTTCATTTGAAGAATTAAATTTGGGACCGAGCCAAGCAGCTGGAGTCCAGCTTATAGTTGAAATAGGCTTGTGTGTAGTCTGTCGTGTGTGTGGATTTAAATTATAGATCCCAGGTAAAAAGGTAACAGTGGAAATCCTGTTGTTTTAAAACCTGAAATCAAACTCAGGCCAGAATCAATTTTTAAATGAAAAAAAATGGTAGTGTTATTACAGTAAATTCAACATAGTACTTAAATTAAATTAAACATTTAGCAACTGTGGTTATTTATAACAATGATCGATTGATCTTTGGGCTTATATGGTACTGTACAAAAGTCTTAGACCACCATTAGATTACGTAGCATCTTGTCAATGACTGCACTTAGCAATTTGGATGCTATAATACTCTTTACCACTGATCATTCGTTCAATCTTTGTGAGTTTTAACTTATTTTAGCCTTTTCACCCTGTTATTTCTTGGCGGCTACTAGACTGGTCAACTTGGCCTCACTAAATAAGACTATACAGCTCTGTAGACTACATACGTCTTTACTTCAGTTTTTAATACTGTATACCAGTTCCCTGTATTTCCTTTTGTTACTCTAATGAAGAGAATGAGAAATAATTATATACGGTTGCTATACCACTGCTAAAACAATGTACCATATCTCTAATCCAATTGTACCCAAAGACTTTTGCACAGTACCGTATGTACGTAATTGCAAAGAATCAGTCAAAGTTGGACAATCAAATTTTAAAAGGCTATATCAGGAAAAGTGCTAAGTGTCATAACGAAAAAGATACCAAAGCTATTAGTGAATGTTAGCTTTTAGGATGTTGCAATGGCAAAGACTAATAAGGAATAACAGCTATTAAGTTGATCACAGTTACATTTATATTGACATTTATCACACTAGGTGCCTTGTTATTTTCCTGAGGTTCTAAGTGGATGCCCTTTTGCACTCAGCTGGAACATGGGTCTCAGTCTGGCTGTGAGGACGAGGTGTGTATGGGTTCAGTGAGACATCTCATGGCCTGATGGGTGGGATAAACGAATCTCGACCTCAGAGGCTTAATAGGTATGATGCACATCGTGAAATGCAAGCTTTTCCCCCCACAGTGGGCATGGTGTTGCCTCTACGTGGAACACTCCGAGTGTTTTGGAGCAAGTGAGCTTCTTGAACAACTTCTGTTATGCAGACTAAAGGGTCAGTTGATTTTTTGTTTTAACAAACCTGAGCACTTTTCTTATATACATCATATGAAACGTATGGCTGCAGATGATTTAAAACCTTGAAAACAAACTTACAGACCTGCATAGCAAAAATTAAAAACCATTCTTTACAAGAGCACTGGCTCTTAAATCCTTTATGGTTACTGCTTGTGTGTTATGGTTTGAGGTGGTTTTCCAAAAGGTTGGTAGTGTTTTGTAACCTTGTTAAGAACATTCTTAAATTTATGAGCATTGCCCCAAATCCTTTGTATCTAACATAGCACCCATTTGTAACTCGCAGGACTTTTACTCACATTTCTACCTGAAAAAAAAAACTATATAGGTCACCAATTTTCCATTAAAATGACTGCATATATAATACACTGCTCACGTAACTTCAGAGGGTCATTTTTTGTAATATCCGCTAACGAAATAACCCCTATTTTTGTGAACAGTGTATAAGGGTGGTTCTTCAACCAGGGATCCTTTTTTCTACAACTTAGCATTTAAAAACTAAAATTCGTTATCATTTGTTTGGATTATTTAATTTATTGTTAGTAAATACTTAATGATACTACTACAACTGGGTTTATATAGAATTTTAATACTGTATTGTATACTCATTTGCAGAGTGGCTTTGTTAAACAACAAGTTATGTGTTGGTAGTGACGTGTTGCAGCAAGACAAATTACCCTGTTTCAGATTTTAAAAAAAAGATGCTAGATCATGGGTTTGCTAATGCTAGTATAACAGCTAGCAAAAGATATAGATATATATAAATAATGTGAACATTTATTTCAAAAATAATAATATATTGCTATAGAGGTGTAAATGATGCTGAATAAAAATTACATTAAATTTTTACATAAGATATGTAATATAATACAGGATTACATTTCATAAATGTCACTCAGAATGTCATTCTTTTCTAATGGCTGATTTGAACTCCCCAATCAGTCCTTGTTTCCATAGTTACTTTGTTTCCAACATAAACAATGGTTCCATTCAAATAATTCGCTTCAGAAATCATAGACCGTTGCTGTAATGATGAAATATCGGGAATGATAATATACTGTTCAAAAATATGCAGAAGTTGTATGGATATGAACAACAAGATTGTTGTTGTTCAGGCACAATATTGATGTTCAAAATATTTAGAATGGAAATCAAGACTTTGTCCAAAGTCTTGAGGATGCAAGTTGCCCTAAGGTCCGTAGTTTAATTCTGAGCATAAGGGTGTAAAGTGATTCATTGTATTCCAGGGTTTTAATAATTCCCTTCATGTGAAACAAATACATTTTTATACCAGTAATTTAATTATGTATTAGTTTGAATACTTTCAATAATTATTTTCCCAATGACAATTTGTGGTATAATAACAAAAAAACTAAGAACTATTTCAAATTCATTTATCTTGGAGACCAACACGGCACAGTACTCTTATTGGTTCCTGAAGGGATGATGCCAACAGTTCCTTTCACCCTAATAGTTCCTGATTGTAAAATAAAAGATATTTTCTTGCTAATACAACGATATGAATATGATTGTATTTCAAAAACAAATGAATGACCTTTTCACACTTTTTCTCTTGAAGGTAGTTTAGGGAGCTTTGTAAGTTCATCAAGACGAACAGCTCACTACTAACAGTCACACGCTTGTCAATTCATTCATCACTACCCTAGCATTCAGATTCAGGATGTTGAATGTTGATGACTTTTAAACATCGTAAACACTGATGAGGTGAAGCTGGCCATGAATGAGACATTTTAAGACATGAAACAGTAGCTCTCAGGACTCATCACTTAGCTGTCCGTAGCAGTAGATGGTGTGGCCTTTTATGGTGTGAGATCTCACCACACACAGACAGAGACAGAAGCCTGCTTGGGTGCACATCCGCCAAGGCAGATCAGATCAAAGGTCCCGGTTACGGCCATTAGACCCAGCGGCGAGGACCCCGACATGAAAGCCTGTGTTTTGAAAAGGAGGCATAAAAGAGAAAGAGAAGGAGCAGAGAAAAAACAACAGTGCCTTCTCTTAGCAAACTGTGAAATAATTGAAAAGGTACGTCAATCAAGGCCGGTGTACTGTTGGGACTTAGAGATTCCCATGCCTTTTTTTTGGAGGGCGCGACAGGCCAGGGAGAGATGCTGAAGGGGGAGACCTGAGAAATTAAAGACCTCCAAGAAAGTTGGGAAATGTTAGCCCAATCTTCCATCTAGATGACCCCCTCTTTTCCTTTTAAATGAGGTGGGAGGAACTTTGCTCTTTGTGACAAAAGCTGGGTCATTAATAAGTCCTTGTCAGCTTCCAGATCTCAGGTAGGTAACAAAGGCCTTTTGGGAGCAAAGGGCTAGTTGAAGGAAACATAATTTTATGACCCTCCTGACCCCTGTAACCCCCACCACCGAGACCTTTTTACCACCATGTACAACACTTAGCCCTTCCCTTCTCCTTGTCCAACTACAATTCGTACAAAAGGAGCCCAGTGAGAATACTCTTTATCCCGGCTTCTCTTTTTACTTTTTTTTTTTCCAAGGTCAAAAAAGACCAAATGATCTGAAGATGGGCTCACTTCCAAAAATTCCTATAGGGTTTGGGTTAAAAGAGAAGGAATGAAAAAGGAGACAAAACGCATAAAGAAGACTAAGCACAGGACTTGTGAATAGAAAATAGCTGATCCAAAGCTGACTAAGCATAGGCCAGGATTTGTGGGACTGACACTTTTGGCCCAAATTTTTCAACATTTAAGAAAAGAATACGGTTCTAAAAAGCTTTTGCCATTGCTTTGTAAAGCCTCTATCTAAAAAGGTTGGAAAAAATCTGTTGCTTTCAGTGACATTCGAATTTATTCGAATTTCATGGCAGACATTATGATTGCAAGATATTTCATGTTTTGTCTGGTTAACTTAACTTCATTTGTTAATATGCATACATAACCACATTTCAGGCCTGCAACACATTCAAAAAAAGTTAGGACGGGCAATTTACTGCTTTAGATTAAGTAAAAAATCAACAGGTGACTGCAATCATGTTTTGGTATTAAAGCATAATATCCACCAAAGTTTTTCAGGAGCAAAGATGGGCAAAGGATCTTCAGTTTGGCAAATGCACAGGAAATCTTTTTGAAAAAAAAAAATCCTCAATAACAAAGGTGAAATAATTTGGCCCGTTTCTCCCCTCTCCGAGTGCAGAATAAAATTAAACAATTTAAAGAATTTTATGGGATATTTCAGTGCATAAAGTGAAATGGTGCTAGCCTAAGATGAACGTCCGTGATCTCCGGTCCCTCCAGCGGCACTGCATCAAGAACCGTCATTCATCAGTAGCTCATAAAACCACATCAGCACAGGATTTCTGAAGTAAACCATTGTCAAGCACAAGCCATTCACAAATACCACTTAAAACTTTACATTGCAAAAAGGAAGCCTTGTGTTGTGCCTGAAAAGAAGCCATGACCAAAAACGACATGAACTTTGCTCGACTCTAAAGCATCTTGGATGGGCCATGAAATTGTCACAGAAATTAGGTAATATGTCACAAACTTTTGTGAGAAATATATTGTGGTCAGACAAATCAGTATTCTAGGCTTAAAAATCTTAAAAATAGATGCTTTACCATCCCGTTTTTTTTGGAATGTCTTGCAGGCCTGAAGTGCAGAAATGGATGCTTGTTAGCAAATTAAATGCCAGACAAAAGAAGATATGTCTTGGGTTCATACTGTCTAAATTGTAAGAAACACTTTATTTACATTTTCAATACTGTCCAATATTTTTGTGATTTCAATTACAGTGAAATTTAAAAACAGACCTTCTTCTGACCAAATTCTGTCCTGCCAACACAACTGAGAGTTGCTAAATAGAGAGTAAAAATGAACATAAAACTTGAACGTAAATTTTTTTTTTTGCCAGGTATTCAAAGGTAAATCCTGAAATGATTTGCTTTCTCCTATTTCACCAAACAAAACAAACATGCTTTTATTGTTAATGGTAAAAAAGCTCTAGCAAACTTAAGTGGTACTACATGGAAGCCTTGACTGTTTGAGCTCACACCTTTGGCTCGTTAAGGACAGAGATTAAGAGTAACAGCACTTTCAGGAACCAGTGCTTTTTGTTTTACTAGCAGAGCCTTCATAAACTCACTCTGAACCCCAGTCATCAGAGAGGTTGGCAGCGAGAATTAAGGACTACATGCATGCTTCTGATGTTCTCAAACACCCCAAGGACACACAGGAAAAACACTGGCCTTCAAAGCACAGGCATTTCTTATGGAGATGATGAGCTGGTGGAAGCTACCTGCGTGGCCTGCCAATTTGGCTTCAAGCTGAGGCTACGCCTGCTTCACCTGCAGGTCAAAGAAAAGTGCCGCTCAGTTTGTTTATGTGCGCTCGGTCTTTTGATGATTTTTTTTTTCCTGCACCGCGTTTATGGACACTTGTTGGCTCCTCTTTGTTTTATTTTTACCCAATTTTCTAGTCATTTGGTCAAAGCCAATTCCATTTTCTGCCACCAATATGGGAGGGTAAAGGCGAACAGATGCTTTATCCCAGACTACATGAACAGAACAGCTGAACAGGACTGGAAGAATTTACTGACTGTCCATTCTGTAGAAATGAGCTACCAGTCGTCAGGTGACTAATGTTAACCAACCTTGTAGAGAACGGAACAAATTTTTTTTTTAGGATTATTTGTAGCTGTATTGAGCTAGATTCATAAAATATCCTGCGTGGGATCAGCTCTCCTTCTTTACCTAATTGTACTGGGCCCCCAATGCACAATTACAGGTGCTCCCAAACTAATCATGGGGATATGTGGGGGTATGTGGTAAGTATGTGGCGCGCTGGGTTTGTCAAAATACAATTTGAAAATCTGTATATTAATTCACTCAAAAAGATATCTATTTTTATTTTTAGATAAATCTTTAGCAGTGTTAGAAGGAGAACAAAAAAAACCCATGAGTAAGGGAAGTGTTTATGAAAAAAGATAAATAGATATTTGCGATGAATCACTTTATTATTTTGGTCTGTGTGTGCAGGCTGAGGTGGAGGCATGGCTTTTTTTTTTTTTTTTCTTTTTTTGGGGGGTGGGGGGGTGGTGATTGGTTCCAAAGAAAGAAAAGCCTGGCAACCACTGGTATATATCATAGTATAGCCTACCTTAATCATGCTTAAATTACTTCCATTAACCTACAGTTCGGCTAAATCCTGGACACAAAGCGTATTTAATACTAAATGTTAAATATCTCACGTAAATTAATCAATAATGTATTGAAAGTGACACTGGCACTGCTGCTAAGCTCAGTCTGGCTTCTGTCCAGATTCCCTGTGCAGCTGTGGAAGATTGTGTATCAAAAATCAAAATTCACAATAAGATTTCTGCTGAATGTGTATTTGTGTGTTATCTGTTAGCCATTGGAAAGTGGAAAAATCCTAAACTGAACCAACGTAAAACAGCAAGTTTAAGGTTTAATGACTTGGATGGACAGAAGCAGGTTGACAGGTGACAATCAACAACAAGCATCACAGCTAACCAGATCTAATTCACAGAAGCTAGAGCCTTTTAATTTTTGTTTTTGCTAATGGTTCGATGTTTTTTTAACTAGAGCTCATATTCTAAACACTTCCCTTCGGTTGAGCCTTGGCTCCTGTTTTTGCTGCCTGCATTTCCCTACTGGTTTTTGGTCAACATCTCATTCAGCACCTTGATGTTTTTCTATGTGTACAGTCCAGTCCAGTGCTAGGAGCTGGTTTGTTTGTGTTGTTTCCCCTTAGATTTTTCTCTCAGGTGTTTGGGTGTTTTGCCTTTTTTGAGCAGTTGTAGAACTAGGATTCGATCCAATCAGACAGCAGCGCTGATTTACAGGGTTACTTTGTAAGTGAGATGCCTGAAATAAAGTCATCAAGAGAGCTTCCTTTATTGTATTCGACTCTCATTCAGTTTAGAATTTAGAATTTGATTTTGTTGTAATCGGTCTAAATGGCTTTTCATCTATGAAGACAAGCAAATTCGATAACACCAACATGCAGAGCTGCCAAGAAAGTACAAGAACACGGTAAAAGGCAAATTAACCTTCTTAAGCGGGGAAATTGTGTGTCTGATGTTTGTTAAGACTTAAGATTTAATACATTTGCATTGATTTCCATATCTATATATCTGAGCTACAGGTGCATGTGTCTACAGGTCTGTTCAGCTTGATACCAGCAAAAAAGAATAATTAAAAGGAAGACTGCCAGTCATTTTTTTCCCTATACTTAGGGAACTATGTATTCTCACCACAGATGGATGTCTGTTTTAATAATTGCTAATGATGGAGTATTTTGTTGAGGGAAAATCCCTTTTCTCTAACCCATACCCATGTTCCCTGTTTTCTTCTTCAGGCCTGATGGAAATCCGATCCGTTAGCGTAGGCGTTGTCGCCATCAAATCTGTCAGCACTGGTCTCTACTTGGCCATGTCTAAAAAAGGCACGCTCTTTGGCTCGGTAGGTATATCTCCAAGGTTTTTCAAAGTAGTCTCAGGGGACTAAAGTCCAATGCTGAGAGAACAGCAATGTTGAGGCCATATGAACATTTGAAGCCATCTGACTTATGGTCCTGTGCAAAAGTCTTAGGCCACCATTAGATTTGTTGTTTTAGCAATGGTATAATGACCGTCCATAACATTTGTTGAAAATCCATCCAAAATCTTGAAATCTTTTGCACTGAGATTCATTCCTGTATTTGTGATCTTTATCATATGTAAGCATTTTCACCCTGTTCTCCTTCTGAAAAAGTGGTTTTCTGCTACCCTTGCAAAAAGACAACTTCTGATCAAGCTTCTTAGGACTACAGATCAGATGCTGCTATTGCTCATGTAAGGGGAGGCCAGACTACATTTTTTCCAGTGTATTCTTTTTTCTAATTCCGGTCTTGTAATACTGCATAATAATGCCTGTATCTTTTATTATATTCTAATAAAGAGACAGAACATTGATTATGTATGGTCATTTTACCATTCCTAAAAACAATGGACTGTCTAATATAATATCCTACGATTTTACACAGTACTGTAAGTAATGTAATTGCTTGAGTAAAAATCATTTATTGTATCAAATCCACACCAGGACATGACTGAACTATCTTATGGGCAAAAAGATGATTTGGTGGCTAAGTCTACAACTTAGACATTTGTAAGTTCAAATGATACTTTCATGTTACTTCTATTGGGTCTTAAAGCCAGACCTTTTATCTTTCTCCTGCTCATCTGTAAGTGGTTCTGGATAAGGTCGTCAGATAATTGCTTCAAACGCAAAACCAATCTTAAGAAAATGACAGAAGCAGCAAATACAATGAACAGAGATTTAAAAAAAAAACTTGACAAAATCATCAGGCAAACAGAAGTGTCTATATGAGCTAACTTATGTTGGCTGAGATTTACGAGGACACCTTGAGGGTTGCTGCTGGTAACCGTTTAGGTCCTATGAGGCCTGTGCGTGCCATCAGACAGTTGTTTGTGCTTTGTTTAATGAGTGTGTGGTGTCCTAACCACTCTGTGAGAAGTCACAACTTGGCAATCAGTCGATTCGACAATGATAAGTCTGGCTTGCAGACATCTATTTGTTCCCCCTCGTCCCAAAGTAAACAAACAATCCATGAGACGGGGTTACGGCATGAGAGCGTCTGATTTCATTCCTGTTTGAATCACGCCGTAATGACTATTAATCACACGACTCACTCGGGAGCTGATCTTATCTGACTACAGGCAGCGAGATGGCACTGATAACCCTCCCTCAGCGGAAACCCGAACCAGGGCACATTGTCATTGTACCATCTCTCCTCCTTATGGAGATAAGAGCTCCATCCAGCCATGGCAGATGAGCACAGGATAAATCGTATCATAATTAAGTGGTTTTTAAGCCTGTAAATTGAGCTTTTTAATGGTGGACAGAGCACTACGTTCGTGTTAGTAGAAATTGGGCATTTGAGGGTCTTTCTGAACCATTGCTCATACAACTGCAAAAACAAAGGGGACGTGGGATCCAAAAGAGCCCATTCCCAAGAGACATCACCCTTAAGAGCAGTCTGGTTCATACTGCCTTGTGGATCTTAGTGCCGCATAAATGAAACTGTTCAGTCGTTCATAACGGTGCAGTGGTGTATTATGAGCAGTTTTATTTCTAGTAATGTTAAAGACAAAAAACATAAGATGGCCCTGCTCCCTGGGCGGGGCATTTGGGATTTTTTGCCCTGTTGATTAGAGCAACACAAACCATACGTAGCTAGTTCATACAGAACGTGGCTAATGCTCACCACTGAGTGCATTCAGCTGAATTTGATGTCGCATTTGCAACAGAACAGAGACTATGGGCTTTACCTCTTATGTGTGTGTTAGCCTTAACAATCCAAGCCAAGTACAATCCGAGGTTAGTAAAAGTTGAGATGGAATAGAAATGCAAACCAAAAATAGTGTTTTATACATTTACTTTACTTTTATTCTATTTCAGACAGTATGAATGTATGGACCTGCAATACATTCCGAAAAAAGTTGGGACTTGGCAATTTGATTATTATTTGATAATGATGCAAAGAAAAGTCATTTCAAACAGGCGATGTCAGTAGGGATCATAATCATGCTTTTGTACAAAGACGGTATTCGCAAAAAGCAAATCTGCAGTTTGTCAGCAAATGCTTAAGAACAAGTACTTATCTGTATTAATGCTGAAGTTTATGAAATGCTACATAGTGTAAAAGAAAGGGCACTGAGACGGCCCCACAGCATGACAACATGCCGATAACAGTCTGGATGGTCCATTTTGTCTTTAGTCCGGGGCACAGGGATTCAGCTTAGAACATTGAGCAGTCCACATTGCTTCTGAGCAGGGAATCTGGAAGAATTTCAGTGTGTAAACGGCAAGGGTACATGGCACTCTCTCAGTTTAGGCTTGCACCCTTGCCTTTTCCGCACTGAAATTCCTCTATACTGCTTGAATCGTTTAATTTATATTATGCACTTTAGCTGAAGAAACAGCTGAAAAAGCCCTTTCTTTGACGAATATTGTTTTTAACATTTCAATAATTTCCTCTTACATTTGTTGACAAATCCTCCAGATCCTTTCGAAAGATCACCTAGTGACGTCGTCTGATTGAAATCTCATCTGTATTATTACTTTTTAACTCATTACCAGCCCTAAATTGCCACTGTCACAGTGTGAAAGGCCCGAAACACAGAACTATTTTTTTACTAACAAATTCAAGGAAGTCGACCAGGAAAAAAAAACAAAAAACAAAAAAACTTCATGCTGTCAGCAATGAAATATAAGTCAAGGTAAATGTAAACAAAGCTACATTTTTTATTAGCATTTTTCATACCTTCCCACGTCTTTCTGATTGTAGCTTGTCTGATGGAGGAGACCAAGCTAGGAGGTGGGAAATGACTATAACGCAAGTATCAACTAGACATCATTGTTCTCCCTTTTGTTTTCTAGGCAAGATACAATGCAAGCTGCAAATTCAAAGAACGCATCGAGGAAAACGGCTACAACACATACGCATCCCTGCGCTGGAAGCATGGTGGAAGACAAATGTTTGTGTCCCTGAACGGTAGAGGGAAGCCACGAAGGGGCCATAAGGCTCGGCGGAGACACCCTTCCACTCATTTCCTCCCAATGCTCCCCACATAACTGTAATCTCTCATTAGCCCTTTTCATTACGGTCATAGCGCTAATTACTGCGACTCCTCGCGTCTGTTGTATATGTACGTTTTCCTGCCACGTCTCATTTGTTTTGTTGAGATTTCCATGGAATATGTTAACTTATTCCACCATGCTTCATAGCTTAAGGCCTGATAACACGCATGTAAAGCATTTAATATTGCTCATAAGCAATTCCTGTTGTATTTATGTTATTGCTGAGGAACCCAAGTTCTCGAAATGTCCGTTCTAACCAGCTGTTGTAAAATGCATAGTTATTTCACACAATTTCAGTAGGTCGGTAGTTAACATTTCTGAAATGAAAGAACTTGCTTGAATTAGAACGTTTTCATCGTGTCAGAACCAATTTTATATCACATATAATGAAAATATATTTGTGTTGTACTGTGTTTGTCTTTAGGGCTGACAAAAACACTTATTCTCACATATTTGTGTTTGCTCAGATGTATCTTCGTGCAGTATGTATTAATGTTCCTGGCAGTGTGCTCCAGATTGATAAAAAGAACTAGCTGGAAAACCCACATACAGTTCGATATCTGTTGCCAATTTATTATCTACACCAAGAGGCCTATTCGCATGGGGTTAGTGCAGAAAATCCGATTTTGTCAGGAATCCGAGCAACATCAGTAATCAGATAATACTTTGCAACCAGTAAATGATCTCACAGAAATATGGAAAAGTTCTAAATGGAAAACTAATTAATCAAATGACTTGTTTTCAGCAAAAGCAGTTTTGCTGCTTTTAATCCCCGTTTAATTTGTGGTTGCCAGTTTCCTTAAGAAATACCCTGTCACAATGAGTATAAAAATATACATAAATAAAGTGTTTAGTTTAGGAAATCAGATAACTGGTAAACATGCTATGAAAAATCTGATTACTGAAATTAAATCTAGCGTTTAAGAAAAAATGCAGAGGGATGGCAGAAGTACTCAAGAACTTTACTTAAGTAAAAGTACTACTAATAGTACAGCTAATGTCATAAGCACTCAAGTTAAAGTTGAATTATGACTTATAAAACAGTACATGGCAGAAGTATGAAACATTATATGATACTAAATGTACTAAACGATAAAATATTCCTTTTTAAAACCTTACTAACTCAAGTTTTTAAATAGGGTGTCTTCTACTGAAGGTAACAGGTACAGATTCATGACACAAAGTATATAACAGTTTGCACTACAACATGAGCCAAACATGACATCATCCACTACATATATACTCATATCCTGAATAACTACAGCAAAAGCAGAATAAAATCATTATTAGACATGATACACTATACAATAACGGTTTTTAATCAATGCTAAATTGCTCATAACTACATGTGGTAATATTCAGTAATGTAGTAAATTACGATATTTAACCCAATTAATAATTATCATCAACTCTTTAAACACTGTCTCAACATTTTAGGACAATCTGTAGCCGCACCAGGTTCTTTACAGCAGATCTTCCTTAAAACTTTCCATACACTATTTAATATAAAAATATACTTATGCAAAACCTTTAAAAACACAAGAAATAGAGTTCCCTATTCTGAGTCTAAGTAATTTTTGGGGAGTAGAATTATCCTGACCATTAAAAAGTGTTAGAAATATATTATACGTTTTAAACTATGTTGTGCGTAACAAACCTCTGTTGCTTTTTTTTTTCCAAAATTGAGTCATACGAGTTGCAAAATCCTGTGAGTTTTACAAAAACTGAGGTGCACAAAGGAACCACTGCCATTGTTTCATTAGCTTTTTTAGGGATTTGAATAGACATGCCTAAATAAATAAATAAAATACATAAATACACATATTTATAAGAACTAAATTAACAGGCCTGTTTTGAAAATTGACAGAGTAAAAAGTACAGATTTTTCTTTCAAGATGTAATAAGTATAACCTAAATCTATAATGCTACAGAAATAAACAAGTAAAGTACACTTTCCTAAAAAAAAAGAATAACACAGTGTTTCATTATTTACCTGAGTGGTACGGTGGCTTGCTGGATTCAATTCAAGGTGGAACGGCCTGGAAACTCCCTGTGTCCTCATAGGTGTATTCCATGTACACTGGTCTCCTCCCACAACCCCAAGAAAATGCTTTTAGTCAACTGATTTCACTCAACTGACCCGATCTGAGTGTGTGTGTGTGTGTGTGTGTGTGTGTGTGTGTATTTACATTTGTGTCATTTAGCAGACGCCCTTATCCAGAGAGACATACAATTCATACATTCTTATAATCTAATAATCTAAACTATTGTTAAGGGTTAAGGGCCCCATGGACCCAACTGTGGCAGAGATGGGATTCGAACCTAAAATCAGACAACTGGTAAACATGCAATGAATAATCTGTTTACTGAAATAAAATTCAGTGTTTACGGAAAAACACAGTTGCGGAGGGATAACTACTAAGTAATAAGTAACTAAGTAATAACTGCCATTATAGCCA
>JAUZST010076504.1:0-21108 GCA_034779995.1 Parotocinclus haroldoi | reverse complement strand
CTCGGCCGATTCGCTCCCTTCCCAGCTGGTGGCTTTTCCCTCATTTGGGAGACGACCCAGCTGCGCCTTTCCCCTTTTTTTCTGTACTTCTGGGAGCCTTTTGCTCCGCCTTTTGTGTTCTCCCGCGTTACTCGACGTCGTTCTTTCCTCCTGCCCTGCACCCTTGGGTCCAACCCCCCATTTCATAATAATTTGTAACTCACTTTACATTTGAAACAAACCTCAAAGTCCTACAGAGGAAATTTACCAATATAGAAACACAAAAAACCAACAAGTTCTTTAACTTTAACACAATGCTCTCCTAGACACTGCAGTTGACACCACTCTGATGTCATCAACACTTTTCAGGTAGGTGCAAGCCACAGCCCGCCTAGCCAATCGGGAGTTGCAGTTATCCACCTCACCATGTCCTTGTCACTGGGCACGTGCAGCAGTCTTTGCTTTGTCTCATTACAGCATGCACCCATGTTTCTAGCAGTTCTTAGCAGTTTGTTCCTCCTAGCTGCTTTATATATTAGTTTATTATTATTTATGATCTTTCTATTATTTAATTGAGGAATACTGAATTGTCTTCTGTCCTGTTACCAGTGTATAATTTTTCTGCTGTTAAATGGTGTTTAAAAAGTTTACTGGTGACTGGCTTATTGTGTCTCTAGTTTTTGTTTATCAGTCGTTAGCAAATCACCAGATTTCATTTAATCTCGGCTTTTTGTCTTCGTTACATTTAATATACAGCTCCTTTACAGTCGTCTACCACTTCCTGTTTGTTTATTAGCCATTAGTGAATCACCTAATTATATTTCATTTTGGCTTTGTCTTTGGTATAGTTTAAATTTATAACTTTCCATCAGCAATTTAATAAACACTGTGTTGGACCATCTGCTGCTGTGTACGAGGACCCACAGCAAGAAGTCCTGTACTTGATTGAATCACCTGTGCTCACATCTTATTTCATCAACTTATCAAATCATATTTAATTGATGAATTATAGCACAGTAACATGCCTTTGTTCCCTTTGCTGAATGTGACATGTTTAGCTATTCTTCTTCCGTCATTAGTGTAACTTTTGTTTGTGATGGGTGTAGGCTTGTAGCTAGTCTGACGGAGAAGATTGTGATGTTAGAGGTGCACATCCAGATATTAGGGAAAGATTCAGATTTTAGCTTAGCAAAGCTGGATGCCACAGGCATAGTTAGTGCCCCCCTCCAGCAACGCCCTTGCAGCAGGGCAAGTGGGTGACAGTTCGGTGACATAGTTGTAAGGCTAGCCCACCAGAGAACCATTCTTTACCTATTCACATGTCCAACAGGTTAACCCTCTTCAGTGAAACAACCACTGAGCAGCCTTTTGAAAGAGCTTTGGTCATAGGCGACTCTATTTTGTGACACGTGTAACTAGCTACCCCTTTAGGGACACCAGCAGCTAGGGTTACATGTATCCTGGGAGCCAGAATTCCAGACAAAATAGGGAACCTTAGTGAGGTTCAGAGTCGTAGATTCTTTAGGATAGTTATTCATGTAAGGGCTAACGCTATACGCCTTCACCAGTTAAAACTTAGAGTTGTGATGCATCAAATTTGCCTACCCCCTTAGTGCGTTATTACTTTGGATACTCCAGCTGTGTTTATTAATAACCTTCCAACGTTTAATACACTTACTGAATCATCTTGGGCTTGCAGCCAACCAATTGGAATGTGTATTTCGCTCAACACTGGATATTGTTGCTCCTGTTATGGTCAAATGTATTTGAGAATGAAGCCTAGCACTTTGGTATAATGACCACACCCATATGTGGGGAAAAGCTTTCTCATACTTGGCCCTGCAGCTATGGAATAAACTTCCCTCTTTATTTAGAGATTCAGACACTCTCCAACTTTTTTTTAAGTCTAGATTTTTTTTTTTTTATTTACTTAGGTTTTTAGTTAGATTTAGACTATGGCGCATGGCTCAGGTTGACTCTTGCATCTTGGCTGTGTTATCTTCTGGTTCCTCCCCTTCTAGCTATGCTGCAATAGTTAATGAGTTTCATGCTGCATCTGACATCAGTGATTGTTAATAGACTCTGTGTTCCTAACCCATAAGTAACTACATTTTCTCTTTTCTCTCCCAGCTGATGTACCAGTTCCTCCACCTTAACATCACTGTACTGGTCTTCATCAACAGAAACCAGTCCCGCCAGTAACTCTCACCATCATTTAGTTATTCAGAGGCAATGTGCCTCCAATAACTTACAGCTGATGACTCTATTTTAAATGAATTGTAATGTAATGCATTATTTATTTTAAAATGTATTACTCATTTAAATTTCATTATTGATTTAAGTTGTATTATTTAATTAACTGTACTATTGACTGATTTTATACAACTTAGTTTACAACTAACATTTAGGCCACCCAAGGAGGATGAGTCCCTTTTTGAGTCTTGGTCCTCCCAAGTTTTCTTTCTTCTATGTTCCTTTCCACTGTCGCCCTAAGCTTGCTCAATTTCATATTGGCTTTTTAAGGTAATATACTATTAAAACGCTGCTTTGAAACAATGCACCATTGAAAAAATCGCTATATAAATACATTTGCCCTTGACCCCATTGGGTTGATGAGTGTCATCCACCTAGTATCAAATCTATTCACAAATACAAAATTTTATTTTATTTAATTTCCTTAAACTTAACTCCGATAAGACTGATTTTATCTGTGAATGCAATTTGGCTTCTTCTATCCCTAAATCTAGATGGCTGTTCAGTAACGCCTAGTCCAGCTGTAAAAATCTTAGGTGTTACATTTGATTCGGATCTCCCTTGACATGCACATTAGTAAAATCACACAAATTGGTTTCTTTTAGTTACGTAATATAGCTAAACTTATAGCTATTTAAACCCTATTCTGTCTTTGCATTTCGCCGGTTCTCGTCTTTTCCTCCCGAGATATCGTGCTCTTGACCTTTTCTTTATCCATTCTGTTCAGTTCCCAATTTATCTTGCTCTTTCTCCAGTTTGCCTTGTTTTATGTGTTTTTGTACATACTGTTACACCCTGTCTCTGTGTTTTGCACTGTATGTAATAAACATCACACTTGTATTTACGTCAGACTCCTGCGTATCCCTGCGAACACCACGTTAACCCGACGTTTCATGACAATTATCTGATTGAACTCAAGAGTCTTACAATCCAGCTCGACTTCTTCGTTTACAAGTTGCAGGACTTCTGTCAGTTTCTAGAATTTAAAAAAAATTACAGAAGGTTAATGCTGCCGTAGTTTCATGCTGCACCTGTCATCAGTGATTGTTAATAGACTACATTTTGTCTTTCCTCTCCGAGCTGATGTTCTGGTACCAGTTCCAGCACCACACACTTAGATGTATCTCCACCTCAGCATCATTCTTCTGGTTTTTATCTATGTAAACCAGTCTCACCATGCACGGGCCACACCAGAGTGCAAAAACTCCCTCCATCATCTAGTTATTAGGAGATGATGTGCCTCCAATAACTTACCACTGGGGACTCAATATCTTGTTATTTAATTTAAATTTTATTATTTTCTTAATTTTTCTATTAATACAACTTAACTATTCAAATTAACATCTAGGCCACCAAAGGAGGATGGGTCCCTTTTTAAGTCTTGGTCCTCCCAAGGTTTCTTCCTTTCGCCCTAAGCTTGCTCAGTTTTGGATTGGCCTTCTAAGGTAATATACTATTGAAAAGCTGCTTTGAGACAATGCTCCATTGAAAAAAATTGCTATATAAATAAATTTGATTTTGACCATTGGGTTGATGAGTGTCATCCAGTCAGTGCACATCTCCATTAGTGACTATCCTCCTCTTTATTGGCAAGGATCTCCACAATCTAATTGATTTTAAACACCTGAGGAGCACAAGTCTGTGAACCTCTACCAGTTTCCCAGCGTAATAAAAATGATCAGAACAAAATACCACAAGCTACAATCAGTACACATGGCAACCTCAACAGCATGTCATACATTACAGGAGGTATGGAGCTAGAACAGCTCACTAACACTCCTGATACACCATCTTGGCCCCCAACAAAAGTGCTAGCACCACACCTGTTCAGGCAGATGAATACTGTCCACTGATTGTGGACGGGATCAAGCTTGATACACTTGATACACTGTCTTAGCTCTCTAGGCTAACAAATTACCCATTAGTCAAGAACTGTTTAACACACTATTAGAAGCCAACTACAAGCTAAGGCCCCTGTCGGTTCCCCCTTGACCCGCTACCACTGTTCCAGACATTGTACAGAACTGAGACAGCCCTGTTACGGGTGTTCAATGATCTGGTTCTTGCTCTAGACTCTGGTTAACTTAGTATACTCATCGTGCTGGATCGGAGTTCTACATTTGACACTGTTAATCATAGCATTCTTATTTCCTGTCTCTCAGCCTTAGGCATAACTTTCGCTAAAGGAAATGCCATTGATTCTTGTCCAGATAAAAACTTATATTTTAGTTGAAATGTACATTTTCAATTTATTATGACTATTGCACATGTTGTGGCAAAATAAAATACCTAAATCTATCCCCCAGTTACTATTATTGTTTCCAGTATTATTATAATTGTGCTCTGTATACACTGCTCACAAAAATTCATTTCATCTTAAAATATCCCCCATTTTTGTGAGCAGTGTATCATGCAATAGAGGGTTAATATTAGTTTGTTCGACAATATTAATGTTGAGTTGGGTCTTACAAATTGTGTGTTTTTCATGTTGTCCAGGCAGGATCAGGTTGCTGTGCTCCGCTCAGAGCAATAACATACAATTAGAATAATATACAATTTTCAACAGTATATGGCATGAATTTTGATTCAGGCATTCAAGAACTGCATCAGAGCATCTCATACATCCTGTGCCAACACAGGCTCTAATGGTGCCGGAGGTGCATCCAACTCAGAGTTATAGATTTCAGAATTAGAAACTTTATTTCGCCAAGTATGATACACATACAAGGAATTTGACACACACGTTGACAAGTAACAAGCAACGAAGGATTAAACAAGAATTGCATTAATAGAGAGATTAAAATAATTAGTTAACTAGGATGAGAGGTGACTACTGCGGTTGAGGAGCGCTACAACTCTGGGGAAGAAGCTGTTTGCGTGCCGTGTAGTGGTGGTTTTGCTTGACCTGAGTCTTTTACCTGAGGGTCGTGTCTGGAAGAGATCATGGCCAGGATGTGAGGGGTCAGTTTTAATTTTGCTGGGCAAAGGTGAGAGAGCCAGTTGTCTGGGGGAACCAGACTGCAGATTGCCTATTGTGTATTCAAATCTACAGTAAAACTCATTTAGGTCGTTGGTGAGCTGACGATCGTTCAGGAGGAGAGGGGTATTTCTCACCTAGTAATCAGTGAGAATAATTCCAGTTTTATAAGAGGTACGAAGAGTGTCCTAGGAATTTAAACCCCAGTTGTGATGTTGTGTAGTACATAAATAAAGTACAATGATTTTCAAATAATTTTAACCCAGATTAATTTGCATAAACTACAAATATAAGATATTGAATGTCAATAAACTTGTAAACAGATAAACGTCTGTTTATAATTATGCTTCTGTGAGCAAATACTCACATCACAGGTAGACATGCCAGTGTCATTAAGCAAAATAGAAAAGAACAGAAAGCCACCATCAAAAAACATACAAACATAATATGACATGTATAGTGGAACCAAATTTACACTGGTCAGTATACAACATTACATACAACAGTATACAATGTTACACAATATATGATGTTACATAACATCCTAAAACAATTAGGCTTGAAGGGAAGGCAGAGCAGAGACCCAAGAGTAGACATAACAATAACTCTGAGAATTGGCCTCACAGGATTAAATATAACATAGGAAAACACCCAGCTGGGTGGACAATAAAAGAGAATCTAGAGAGAATCATGCTTGAAAATAAGCTAAATAGCCTCTAACATAGCTTATAATCTTTTAATAAACTATTAACAAAACACAGGACGAATTATGAGAATCTAGTAAATTTTCTTCCCCTTTTTCTCTCCTACCTCTTGCCTGACAAGCTCCTGTCCACACTTCAGTCAAGTTGGTGCCAGTAAATATGCCTAGAAGTCTGCAACCTGCCAATAAAAGCTATGCTGATTAGGTGGTATTGCACCGGTTTTGTGTAAGCAGTTAGCTTCATGCCTCATGCTTTGGCATAAAAGGTCGTTATTAGAAAGGTATTATAGGGTTTTTTTAGGATTCCCACAGGTTTGAGTCTGTGGGTGTGTGCCAATTTTCTTTTGGACTACGGTTTACATGGTCTTTTAGGCACTAGTTTTAACTAGTCTCAACTGTGGACTAAACAATACATTTTGCTTATCAAAGTTTAAATTTTTCTTTGTGTGATATTACAGAAAATTTTAGTTGCTTGCTACTTATCCAATACAAATGAATTTGTGATAATAATGTTTATAAGATGTTTCTCTATAAATATTTATTCATGCAGTTTCTATATTAACGATGTATGCATACTAGGGGTGGGGGAAAAACTCGAATTTTAGATCCATCGCAATTCGGACGTTAAAGATTCTAAATCGATTAACAAATGTCAATAACCGATAATCTAGCGCACTTGCATTTAAACATGTAGACCAGTTTCTGTTCTTACATAAGAACTTGAACATTAGCATCACTAACTGAGCTCTGTAATGCGAGCGATTAAATGGCGAAACCAGATGCAGCATACAGAGACAAAACTGGCATTTATTGGAATAATTAACAGTCAGAATCGGCGTCAACAAACAGTCCAGGGTCATACACAAAAAGTCAATAAGTGATAGGCAGATGTAATCCAATAAGGGTAAGACGAAAGCGGAAGCATGGTAAATCGGTGAAAATCCACAACAGTATAAATCGCTTAAAAACGAGGTGAGAGCCATGAGACTTGAAAGAACTATGGTGCAGCAGAGAACTAATAAGAAACAGGTGTGTGTGATCAGAAGGACAGTGATGAGGAGTGTGTGATAGGCTGGGTTTGATTGCCCGGGCAGTCCGTATGTGTGATAAGCTCATTTGCACTTTCCCTCGTTGGTATTATTTAATTGCGTCCTATGTTCAGTGCAATTATTTACAAGAAGTAATTCAACATTTTGACTCTTCTTTCTGCAGATGCTAATTAGTTCTTTTTTATTCTGCAAAGCTGAATTTGTGTTCTAGATCATTTAATTTATTTGTTTGATTCTCAGGATTTCGATTCTATGCTCAGAAATGTTGACCTCATTTATTTATATAAAAGGACAGATATTTATTTGATTATTTATTTATATGGTTTTTGGAATATTCTAATTTGCTTCCATTTGTTTTGTTAATAAAAATATCGAAATGAAATTCATCCTGGATTTGTTTCAAGCAGTCACACGGTTAAAAAAAAACTGTATAGAAGAAAACGAATCGAGATGCATCGAATCGTGAGGTGCCTAGAGATTCCCACCCCTAATGCATACACACGCATGCCTACCTGCTGATCAATGTGTACATAAATACACAAATACATTTTTGCATAATGTGTATAAAATCTTTTTCCGAGAGCTGTGTATTCATGAAACAGGAAATGTTCAAACGAAAGAGTCCCTCTCTATTTCTATAATTAGAGAACTTCTTGACTCCTGGGTTTCTGATTGGTCAGGTTGCCCCAGGGATCTGGACTGAGTTGATGATACATTGTCTTCATTGCGTAATAATTTCCCTTTGTTTTGAGCAGTATATCTCTTAGGGGCTATATATTTGCTTGATTGTGCTGTCTCGACCTCTCTGCAATCCAATACAAAGAGACATTGATTAAGCATTTTAGTATCTGCTGCACTTAACAAAAGATAAAATATTCAAATACACATCTATCAATATTAAATGTATTTGTATTAATTTATGATTTATTATTAAATTGTCAATCACAAAAATACAATAAGGTACAATATTGGTACAATAAGGTATATTGTAAAGAGGACTAACACAAGGAACTCAGAATTATTATGAGTTTTAATAAAATAGATGCAATATAAGTAATGGAAAACTTGATGTGAACATTTTACACTCACTTATTCATGAGTCATTTCATGACTCATTCAGTCATTTTATTTACTGTCACAATTGCACCCAGTGAAGATCTGCAATGTGTTTTTAATTATTATCTACTGTACTGTATTAGTACTAGAACCTAAAAAGGATAATATTGACAGCAAACAGAACTGAAAATTCTGTCCTAAAGCAGTTAGCAATAACAGGTACGCTAGTGCTGATGAGTTTATCAGTAGAGTAACCTTTCACCATTACTCAATAAATTGCATAAAATTACTATTTTATAAAATAATAATAATAATAATAATAAAAGATTACACTCATATAGTGTCATTATATTACCCAATGTTGCTTTACAATAGGGGGAAAAGGAAGAAAGGTTAAAGAGAATGGGGGAGGGAGGGTTACACAGCAAAAACACACACAACAACAAGAGGAGTAGTACTGGGAGAAAAAGGTTTTTAGTTTAGAATTGAATAAACACAGTGTTTAGCAAGGGTGTAGACTTGTGGCAATGAGTTCCATAAATTTGTTGCCATGGTGCTAAATAATTGACCCCCAGTAAGTTATAGAGATGAGACAAATTTTTTATTTTAACATTTTTTTTCATTATCCGAAGACCTGATTGACTGTGCTGGACAATTCAGATAGGTAGCTAGGAGTCAGGCCATGTGAAGTGTAACGCTAGCTAATAATTTATATTAAACATAAATCTGTGTTTCATCGTCATAACAGTGAAAGCTGTTAGACGATGAACAAGAGAGAGTCTAAGTCTTAAATGCAGTGCACAAGTCCAGAAGACGGAGAATACTGAATGCACCAGTGTTAGTGGCAAGAAGAAGATTGTTTAATACCCATATAAGGGCTGTCTCTGTATTGTGCATTGTGCATAACCCACAATAAAAAGGCTCAAAAAGACAGTTGTTTACTAGGAATGTTTGAGTTTGATCATCCACCACGCCAACAGCTTAGCTAAAAAGGAAAATTAGGAGATTGCTCAGTAATGATCAGGGTTGGTTGCATCTATTCTGGGCCTTTTTTGAATTGGGTAATAGCAGATGGCGGCCCACTGGAACCTGACCAGTAGAAAGGGATGTATTAATAGGATAGGAAATAGGGTCAGACAACATTGAGGCATTTTTTAAGAAGAGAGTTTGAAGCAGAATAATGATGACTAGTACAGGCATTATCTTTAGTTGCTAATTTCAAGATAAGGGCTTACTCAGTGAGA
This sequence comes from Parotocinclus haroldoi, assembly GCA_034779995.1. NCBI lineage: Eukaryota > Metazoa > Chordata > Actinopteri > Siluriformes > Loricariidae > Parotocinclus > Parotocinclus haroldoi. The sequence goes on along the minus strand of JAUZST010076504.1, from coordinate 11,847 downwards.
GAAAAGGTAGACAAAGGTGTGTGGTTTGAGTTTATGCAAATGTAGCCGGGATGAGACTGGGACGTGGTCAATTTTTATTTTTAAAAATCTATGAAAAACTTGCATTGCTCATGGGTGTTTGGGTAATCAGAAGCCAGTGCCTGAATTAGTTTATTAACTGTAGAGAAGAGTATTTTGAGCCTTTAACCAAATCCATTAATAACTATTTTTTGCTGAATGAGCAGTCTTTAGCCTAGCACTATAAAAGAGCATGTGTTCTTTATAAGCTAGTGAATGAACAGTAAGGCCTTTTTTGTTGTAGAGGCATTCAGAGCATCAACATTGCGGATTGTGCATTAATGATTTTAGACTACTGTAGGCTAATGTAAGTGTTTTAATAGTTACTAATAATTACTTATAGGTTCCGCTATTATAGTTTGTAGACCACTTTACCAAGCACCCATTAAACTGCCCAATTTATGTTATATTTAACTCATGATGGATTTGATCATATTCCCTTTAGTAAATCAGGGCAAACCTGTACAATAAAACTCATAAAATAAAATGCATATAATGCCTTTCACAGTGTGGATTTTCTTGGGTTTATAATGGATTAATTCAATTTATTTATTCAAATTTGAAACGAGGTACCACTCTATCACCAAATAAACAGATGTCATAATATCAAAGACGATTTCTACAGGATTTACCTATTTGGTTTGAAGAGCCTGTAGAGAGTCACAAAATATAAAACAGAGCCCAGGATTATACAAAAACTGCCCACCACACCAAGGTAGACTGGGGGCCCTATTTCATACCTATAAAAAGGGATGAATATTCTGTTAATATTATGATATAAATGCTATAAAGAGCCTCTAAATGTTCTTGTTGCACTTTGAATATATACAACTATAAAATGTATGGGCAAGAGTATAATACCTTAAAACACCTACGTTGGCCATTTGTGTGAATGCTGCTCTTCCCAATCTATTTGTGAATAAGCAATACGCAGCGAGAGAGGACACACCTTGGGGAGAAAAACAAGCTTGTCAGAAACATAAATGTTATTATTCAATAAGTTTGAATAATAATGTTTTGTTATAATAACATTCATACCTCCAGCAAAATGAAGAATGGCTCCTAACAGCAATATTCTGTTTTTGGTTTTCTCCCTCCCACCAATGTATGTGCAGTCCATTCCAACAAAGGAAAATATGGCAGCAAAAAAGCCCACAGCCATCGAAAACAGCAAGAGACCTCGTACAGCCTGTATATATCCTGTTTGTAAAGATATTGTACATTTGGTTCAGATATTACACAATATATACAACAGATATTATTTAGAAAAAACTGTTTAACTGCACACTGTAAGTGCAATTGGTGTAGTATATAATTATATAGTATTATATAGTATATTCGTCTATAATATAAGTTAAGTATACACAATTTCAGATATCCCTGTTATTATAGTCATACTGATTGTTAACACTATGATAATATCAAACATACAGGCATGAACACTCCAGAGTTGTACTGCAGTGTTCCTAACACAAATACAATAAAGAAATAATTTGCCAACGTTGTTTTCAAAGCTCTAACTGACCTCAAACTCATCAAATACCTTAATTCCACAAATGTGAGTCAGGGCTTTTTGTCCAACAAAAGTCCACAGTCATGTTGCAAAATCTAGTACAAATACCTTTCAGTGATCAAGTTGTAACCTGTGATATGTAGTTTTTTTCATCTTTCAGAGACTACACAGTGGTTCTTAATAAAATGTTCAAGTTTATATTAGGTTCCACAAACCGTGGAAAAAAAGCAATGGTGCTTTAATGGTCACCATCACACTTTACCTTGTTCAATCCTGTTTGAAGGCCTCACAATCCAAAGGATGTCATAGTCCCTGCAGTTGGCCACAGCAGAGGAGTCTATATAGCAGTCTCTCCAGAGAGTGGACCAGTACCATGCAGCCTTGATGATCCAAGAGCCTCCTTGCCCACCTATGTAGCTAACCCTCCAGTAGTTCATTGCCAGTGTACAGCACACAAAAAACCAACCAATAGTGGAGATCAGGAACCCAAAAACCTGAATGAGAATTTTCTTCATTGTGCTATGTAATTATTTGGGTTTTTTTTAAAGGCTCCTCTTCTTATAGCAGTAGACTGTAAATGCTTTAAATGGATCTCTCTTTTTGTTGTACACAACAGGTTGAAACCCGAGAGGACATATCTGTGTGTGTGTTGGTGAAACCCCTCTGTGGAAGATAAGGACTGAGCACAGCATGACGGCTATTGTTATTCATCACAAGGATTGTTTAGTGTAAATTTTCTGCAGCATGCAACCAGTATTACAAAGTCCTACAAGTCAAAACACACTAAACATTAAATAATTTAGTACAAATATCAAATATTATGCAAATAGAAAAAGTCATTTTGCAACATCACAACTCACAACCTGTAATTGCATACAGTTATATTATATCTAGAAATGAAAATAGCTTTTAATTATTAAACATTTCTTTATATTTGACATTATTTAGTAAAATACTTTTTTTGAATTATCTTGAAAAATCAGCCTATTCAAAATAACTAGCTGTTTGAAGCATCATTGTCATTAACCAGGTAATGAGAAGAGTCTCTGATGTGCTGGATCCTACTAAGGATACTAAGGACCTACTAACACCACTAAATTAAATGTTACCACAGATGCATTCAATGGCATGTAGATTTTACGTGTGCCCACATATGGAAATCTGCATAGAAATCAGTGTAAAAATGCAAAGACCTAGAGTCTAGGGCTCGCTGCCAAAATGTAAGGATCGGGTTTTGTGTTTTTTTCTCTTTGGACGAGTGTCCACATGTGAACAGGACACATTGCTCCCTGGCTCTGAAGCCTCAGCCTGCGGTGAATATAACCAATGTGCAGACAAAACAATTTTACGTCTCCCAAGGAGGCTGCGCAATTTCTTGCTACGCTAATGAGCTAAAGAGTCGGCCTGGATACATTAAGCTTTTGTTCCACTTTAGGACCATTTTTACTTTTGTGTGCAAGCGTACGGTAGGACTGGACAGCCGTTTGTTTGTCTTAAGTAGCTAACAGACAGTCATTGTGGTTGGTTTGGGTCAGCTGTACTTATTTTTTTATTTTTATTGGTATTTGCATTATTGTTTAGAGCGTATATAATTTATCTTTTTAGTTGGTAATACATTTACTTTCATATATATTTTGTTTTTAAGGACCAGATAAGAAATGCTGGTTACTTTATTTAATTTGTTGTTGTCTTAATCTATACTCGTTAGTTTCTTGTTGTGTATTGTTCTTAGGTACATTTTTTCAACATGTTGATGCAAAAAGGGTTTGATTTTTTACTCTTCTTTTCCCTTGGTTCATTTAATCCCAAATTTTTTTGCCAGTAATTGGAGGTGCTGTACCGGCGATGTTGACTCCTGTGTGAGTCTTTGTTGCCCATTGTTGGGGGCTTGGGGGGTGTTCTGCTCTTGTGTGCTTATGGGGATGTGTGTGGTTGTTGGGGATGTTTATTCTTTCTCAGGTTTTTTTGTTTGTTTGTTTTTTGTTTTTTTTGGTGGGCAGTTAGGGTTCTTATTCCTTCTTAGTCTCATTGTCTCAACTGGTATGTGTTCCATTTGTTTGTTGTTCACTCTAGGTAAGCTTGATAATGCAACAGCGTAAGGATAGTGGAGCTATCATGAGATTTATGAGCTGGAATGTGAAAGGTTTGAATCACCCAGTAAAACGTTTATAGATATTTACTCATTTGAAACAGTTAAATCCTGATATAATTATTTTGCAAGAAACTAATTTAAAAACAGTGACCACTCTAAATTAAAATGTTCTTGGATTGAGGATTTTTCACACTAGATCCGACTCTGGGTTTGCCATTCTGATTAAAAATGGTGTACTTTTTACTGCAGGTAACGTGATGGCGGATGTGAATGGCAGGTATTTAGTCATTCAGGGTTTGCTGTTTAATACTCCTGTACTGCTAATTAATATATATACTCCTAACCACAACGACCCAGCTTTATGAATAAATTGTATGATTCTATCCCTTCTTTAACTACCCATTCCCTTATTATGGTGGAGATCTGAATTGCACAATTAACCCGAATTTGGACCGAACTGATGTCACAGTAAATTTTTGATTTTTTTATCCAGGTATGCATTCATAGATCTTTGGAGATTTTATAACCCCCATAGCAAGAAATTCTCTTTCTACTCTCATCATAAAGATATTGCCACTAACCATTAAAAAAAGAAAAAAACAACAAAAATGATGGTCATAGAAAGCCGAGCGAGGGCACCCTCCTTAAAGGTTTGGCCAAAAACTGTTAGGGAGCTTTTCCTTTCCACTGATGGCCTAGGCTTGGTCAGTTAGGGAATAGGGTCTGGATAGTTATAAAGCTACTTCTGTTAGGATTTGCCCCGCTCCGTCTCTCAATGCGCAGATTATTTTCACATGGTCCCTTAGTTTCTGTTTCTGTATTCCCCAGCACTGCATGCCGTGCGTATGTTTGTTTTCCCAGGAATCTATTGGATGGTGGATTTGGCTGTTTGACTGAACCGGCACTTCCATGAATGCTGACTTGAAAGGGCATCACACCTGGTCCAGTCTTCTGTGTTGAGTACACCAGATGTCAGGATCTAGGGTTGTGTGTTATGATATTTGGTTAGGACCCAAGGACGCGGAAAAAGGAATAATGTATAATAATAATGGGGAAATAACTGAAGAGGCAGAAGGAAAGGCTCTCCAAATTACAAAACTATAAAAGGGGAAAAATTCGCACAGCTGTGATGTGTCCCGAATGGGAATGGCACCCACAGCTTACGCGAACGCAAATTGACGCCAATGTGCGCCGATACGGCAGAGGGCAGAGACATGCAGTAAGCATGAACGGGCGCCGATTTAGGACGCTTCCCAAATCGAATGGCATGGAGGAGCTCCGCCAGAGGGCGAGTGTAAGCTTGAGCGTGCGGTAGTGCATGAGGAATCGCATCTCAGTTGGAGGCTCGATTGGAGCCGAGTGAGGATGGGAAGGGAAACCCTGAATCAATCCCTAACGTGCTAGATACCCCAGGGGTTTCCCCCGTACACATCTGTCGGCTATATACGGCCCAGGATGTCACAGTCTATATTTTAAGTGGTGATAAGTCTTGATGTGTGTCAGCCAGGCAGCAAATTATCAAACGAAGGCGAGGTGCTACGGATTAAGCACTCACTATGGGGCCTTAAGGGATGCAAGTGAGGAACTGTACGTTCTGTGGCGACGTGGCCCTGAAAAACGCTGGATCTTGTACTATTATAGTAGAAACTCCAGATGTTCGATACGCGTCGTCAATTAAACACCGGATATAAAAGCTTTCATCAGACGCTCTGCAACGGCTACTGGGGTGAGATGCGAGCGTACCGGGATTTTAAGGTAAGCCTCGTAACATTGTGCCTTTATTGTGGAGAGGACACAAATCAATCCCTTATGTCCAATCCTCGATCGTGCTTATCAGTGATTCGGGGTGTCTTGACTTGCACTGACCTCAAGCTCCAACGCTCTAGTGGATTAGAGCATGAAAGATAATCTCATGGATCAGGACCTGGCAACTCTACTCGGTATCCAGGTGGAGGCTTTGGAGACACCTGCACGTGTGTATTACCTGGATGGATGGCTCATGGCCAGGATCACCCACCGGACACCTCCTGTTTCCCTCGTCCTGTCAAGGAACCACTTAGAGACCCTGTCATTTGCCATCATTGATGAGCCCAAAGCCCCCCATGTCATGCCTGGCTAAGGCTGCACAACTCCCACCTGGACTGGGGGAGGGGCACCGTCACAGCCTGAAGCAATCGGTGTCACCAGAGCTGCCTCGTCTCAGCACTTCTTGCCACCTCCACCTCGAATCACACTTCTCGGCCTGAAGAGACCATCGACCTCTCCAAAGTACACAGTTCCATGATCTCAGGGAGGTCTTTAGTAAGGACCGGGCCAATAGCCTACCTCCCCACCGGCCATATGATTGTGCCATTGACTTACCCCTGGGCTATATCAGCCCTCTCCCACCTCTAGGAGAATCACCTGTTCATCAAGGCCAAGAGCATCAGGGCAGACCCTGAGAAGATCGGTACAATAGCAGAGTGGCAAGAACCCTTGGGTCGGAAGGAGCTACAGTGATTCTTGGGATTGCAAACTTCTATCGCTGCCTTATGACCTTACAATCAGCAAAATGGAAGATTGTGTAAAGGAATTAGAAGATTGGATGTAACTTAATTTTCTTTCACTTAAATCAGTTAAATCTAGATTGTTATTAGTTAGATCCAAGGCTGTGAGACACAGGGTGGCTAGGTCTGTCCTAAACATGGATGGCTGTTTGGTAGCACCCAACTTGTTGGTGTCATATTTGATTCAGATCTCTCTTTTGATGTGTGTATGTAATATCATTAAATAAAGGGAAATATAATTTCTTTTCAAGATGCTGAGCAACTTGATCATGTGTTTGTAATGTTAAGATTGGATTACTACAGTGCTTTACTTATTAGATGCTTTTGTACATCTATAAATAAACTTCAGTTATTTCAGAATGCAGCAGGTTGAATGCTAACTATAACTTAAAAACTGATCAAAGCAGTCCAGTTCTGTTGTCTTCATTTGCAAGGTGCAGGACTTCTTAAAATTCCAAGAATTAAAAAGTCACAGCAGGGGAAAGGCTTCACTTCTCTTCACTGCTGTCACCTAGATTTATTGATTGCTGGGAAGGTGGGTTGTTGATGGCTCATGTGATCTCTTTTGGCTGTGTTACCTTCCGGTTCTTCGACTTCTAGCTCTGCTGCTATAGCTAGTGCTGCCAGAGCTTCATGCTACATATAGCATCAGTGGTTGTTAATAGCATCTGTGCTCTTAACAGCACTTAACTATATTTTCTATTTCCTCTCCAAAATTGTGTTCTGATCCCAGTCCCACACACTAAGATGTCATGTCAGTGAACACTTTCCTCTTGTCTGGTTGGATGGGAATGATACGCCTCAAAGTTTTTTCTCCAGGAGCACACAGGAGCCTGCAATAAGATGCAATCTCAGAGTGTTGTCATGTGTAAATATAGTTGGAAAATGTTAAACATTTATTTCCATTTCTACTGTATAATGTGACAAAAGTTTAAGGCATAACACAATTGTGTTGACATTGGCTTACTAGTTTAAAAAACAAGAGCACGATATAAAATATAAAATTGCAAAAAATACTAATACTGTCTCCAGTGCATAATATCAGTAAACAATTCAAGGAATTAGGCGCTTAAAGCTTAAACTGAATGCCAGTATTCTATCCAGGTTTTTTTGGTCCATGGGCTCCCAAAGAAGTTTTTCTTGCTAGTCTCAGTATAGTTTGACAGTTGTAGAACAATGTTCCATAACTGGTCCAGTCTAGAATAGAGACATTATCTAGTGTTTTAGGTAGTGTTTTTGTCATAGTGAGTGTAGCCATCTTGAGATATGTAACAAAACAATGTAAAGAATACAATGGTCTCAATACCCTGGGTAAGGTAATGCATTTCAGTATATTTTTCCTGCATGCTGTGAAATGTGAAGTAAGGTAAGAATATTATACAGTATCATGAGCTAACACTTCATCTGACATAAAAATGCATGGTACATTTATAATGATTTATACTAATTTTATTCTAATGGCAAATATTTCTGTTTGTATTTGAATTTAAATAATGGAAAGGTGAGTACATCTAGTAATGGACTTTGTCAAATGTTTACAATTTATGGGTTACAAATTTGCTTTGAGGTGTTAATGTTGTACTTCTTCATCTTGCATATAACCTCACAACACTGAATCAATCTCTGTATTTCAAACTCATTCTTTTAATGACTTACTACCAGTTCACCTCTTGTAGTTCTAGGTTGTTGTTTATTTTTAACTACAGTAAAATTGTCTAAGACCAAATGTCTGTTAGCTGTTAGGTGACAGATATCTGTTTTGTAACATCTGTAGCTACACATTATTTATATCTAATAACAGTTTTATACGTTCTTTGTTTAAGAAAATTCTGTATACATTTGTATTCTAATGTCAGGATATCAAATTATGGCATTGCTTGCAGGACTAATGGGCTTAAGTGCTACCATTGGTGCGACAGTGTCTAATGAGTGGAAAAGCACAAGCAGGGCTTCGTCCGTTATTACAGCTACTTGGATATTTCAGGGACTTTGGATGAACTGTGCTGGGAATGCCATTGGAGCTGTGCATTGCAGGCAACATCACACCATCTTCAAATTAGATGGTAAGACTGCACCACATTTCCCTTGATGCAATACACGTAAATTGCACCATAATGTTACAGTATGACTTATTAGATTTCATATTAAAATGTTGTTTAAATTAAATTTAGAATTTGTATTTATAATATTTAGAATTTGTATACATATATATTGCTCACACAAATTAGGGGACATTTCAGTTTGAGATGTATAAATGACTTTACTAAACTTGAACACTGAAACATTACACAAACTTCATACAGACATGATTTTTTACTTATTGTCTTACACTCTATTTATTTATTTATATATTTTTATTTATTTAAAACGGGAATAATGTTACCAGTGAAACATTTGAAGTCATAATGATACATGTAGGCACAACACAAATCAGAAGCTACCATTGAGTAACATAAAATAAATACATGATAACTGTTTAAAATTACAAACTGTACATAACATATGTTCATCTGTTTACATTTAACTCTACACTGCATATATGTACATGTAGTTTTGTTTAATTGGTTTTTTTTTCTACTATATTTTATTTTATTTAGTTTATCTCCGCTTTTTATATAGTATTTTGTTGTTTTGCTGTTTGTTGGATATTCTGTTTTTTTACCAGAAACATCCGCCATTTGGGAGTCAAAAGGTTTTATTTCTTTAAGAAATAAGAATCAAATATACTTTATTTATCTCATCAGTGAAATTGCAGTTTCTGTCATGTTTGTAAGAACAAACACTATAAAATTTAAAACAAAAAGTGACCTAACTGAAATATATGTATTGAAATTATATTCATACAGTAAAGTGGCAGAGTGGTAGTAAATTTGATAATAAATATGAAACATACTGTATAAAGGAGTACACATTATTGGACTGTTGTGTTATTGCACACATATTAAAATTATTTACATAGCTATTAATAGTGCACATATGACCGGTATAATTCGAGCATTGCACAGATCCTGAGCATATTTTGGCAGATATCAAAGGAACTTAATAAAAAAATAAAGATGACTTTGGCTCTTCCTGTAGAGGGTGTCAGTGTTCTTAGCCCAGTCTAGTATGTTGGCAATGTGTATATTTATAGTCCTCCACATTGACCCCTATGATGGACACAGGAGTCATGGATACTTTGTCCCTCCTCAGATTCACAGCTAGTTCCTTTGTCTTCTAGTTCCCCCTCACTCCTGCTGATACATCCAACTATTGCACAGTCATCAGTTAACTTCTGAAGTCTATGTGAAGTAGCTGACGTCTATGGTGTCTGGGTGACAAGGAAGGGAGAGAGAACAGTAGCCAGTGGGGCTGCAATGTTTTTGACCACTGATAGGTGAACTGGAGGGGGTCCAGAAGTGGCTGGACCATAGGCTGAAGCTTATCCAGGACTAACCTCTCCATGGTCTTGAAGATGTGTCACTGGCCTGTCCTTGATGTCACTGGGTCACAGCGTCTTTAGAACAGGAACAATGCAGGACGTCTTCCACATCATAGGGACCCTCTGAAAACCCAGGCTCATGTTAAAGACATGGTGCAGTACTCCACAAAGCTGGTTGGCACAGGCTTTAAGCACCCTGCACAGACTTATTGAGTCTCATCAGCAGTGAGAGTAAGAGATGATAGGTTGAGGTGTGAGGTGGGCTGTCACAGGAGCTACGTCTCTACACAACTACTTCTCTGCTGTTGCTGGACCTAAAACCAGGGATGCTCCTCATTCCACTCCAGACCTCACTCATGTTGTTTTGCTGGATTTTTCACTCCATATTTGTTAATAGCGTCGCTGATTGTTGTCTTCAGTTTCCCCTGGATCGTTCTCACCTCTTCCGTGTCTGCATCTATAAAGACCCTCTTCTTGTTGTTAAGAAGAGCGTTTCTTTGTTACCCACTGCTTGTTGTTGGGACAACAATTAACAGTCTTGGTTTGGACCATGGAGCCCACACAAAAGGTAATGTAGTCTATTATGCACTGTGTGAGCGCACCAATGTCCCCTTTGTGTGGCTCACAGAGTACTGACAAGTCTGTAGCTTCCAAGTAGTCCTACAGTGTCTTGTAAGTTTCCTCAGACCATCTTCTCACTGTCACATGTGGTCACCATCTGACTCTTCATCCTGACTAACTCGGCTAGCTTGTCCATTGTATTAGCTAGCAATCTCATGTTGCCCATGATGTGAGAGGGGAGATGCAGCATATATCCTATATTCTCCATAAGCCTCAGTTGCTTTGCTTACAACATACACTGTTTTTTTTCCTTCTCTGCATCCACTGTATGCACATCTCCATCTCTTCTGGGTTGTTAGTTGTCCTTGTCTCCAGCTCAATCAGCTGAACTCAGGTGTACTTTCACGGTGAAGAAGCAGACCAGAACTCTACTAGCACATTTTGAGAGGGCACTGATTCACTAGATTTCCTAGTCAAATAAATGAAATATTGGCTAAATAAATAACAGACTGTATGCACGGTTCTTGGCATGTGCAGGTAAGTGAGTTTTGTGTAAATGATCTAAACAGCAGAAGCCGTATTTATAAATATTCAAAGTGCTAAGAGTTGCTCCTAGTGACAAACTTCTAAGAACAATCTTGTGTTTTTGTTTTAAAGTTAAAAGTAGAGCCTAGTAAAGGCAATGGTTATTCATAAAGCATCTTAAACATGAAAAAAACAAACTGCTAGGAGTAGGGAGGAAGACTTTAAGGAAGCTCAGAGGTTCTCTTAAGCAGAGGAGAAAAAAGATAAAACACTGAATATAAGTAAGTTAATTCAGTGCTACCGATTTGACTGTGCAGGAATAATGTTTATTCATGTTATGCATGTCAATAAAAAATAAACATGTACAGTCATGGCCAAAAAAATGTTTTTTACAAAGTTTCCTGTCTCTGTCTTTGTCAGATGCTTGGTATAAATAAGTACAATTATAACAATTACATACATATTTAATTTTTCCAAATACATCAAGTTCAAACTAAGACTTAATATTTACTGTGTTAACCCCTGCAATTCGCCTCAGCATGCTGGATATCAGCTTCTGGGCAAAATCTTGAATGATGGTGTTTACCCAGTCTTAGGGGAAAGCTAGGTGGCAGAAAGTGGGACACAGCTAACGTAGACTGTGTTGCCTCTGTGAGAGTCCATGGCTGTAGCTCTTTGGACAAGACGAGGGAGACACATTGTTATCAGGCCATAGCTAGCTTTTCACACACTTATCATTACATTTAATCCTTACACAACACACAATAATGCATAAGATTATAGGTAATAACACAAAAAATAATACCAATTAAATCAAAGCAAACCCATAACAGACAATTGACAAAATTCAAAAAAGTGAAAATAATCGAATACAGATTGGTAAGTAATATATAACTCATATTAACCAGTAATAAAATGTATCAAAATAATATAGTTTACATTAAGTACATTTACTTCAACATTAATAATAATATTCATAATAATAAACTCTAGTGCAAGTAAACACTCTTATTCTGTTACTCCCGGTCTAAATCACACACACACACACACACACGCACACACACACACACACACACACACACACACACACACACACACACACAAACACACACACACACACACACACACACAC
>JAUZST010076503.1:0-47531 GCA_034779995.1 Parotocinclus haroldoi | reverse complement strand
ACACACACACACACACACACACACACACACACACACACACACACACACACACACACACACACACTACACACTACACAATACACACTATTTTAAAAACAGGTCTGAAAACAGTGAAGTATTCCTATAATAAATGACCTGTATAGCTCAAACACTTACAGACACAGGGATTAAAGTACATTCAGGAATTCAGTACGCACCTTTTTGAGTTCTGAGCCTTGTGCCAGCACAGACGCATTCGAATTGTTCCTCTATTAACTTTTCAAGAGTAATTACATCACCAAGTTGTCTTGGCAAATGCATCACACTAGCAGTATGCTGTTAACACAGTGCAGCAGTAAGGTATCTGTTATGTTACCTGGAAACTAGCCATTACTATGATGTAGAAGGCGTGTTTACCTGCCGTCTGCAATTGGAACAGAGCATCCATCCACAGTACGTCACTTTGAGTCTGTGAGCTGTGACTGGCTGAATCACCTAATTAACGGTATATACCTATTTAACATGTGTACTGCTGGATCAGGAGGGCTTTTGTGATGAATTCATGTACCATATAAAGAATATAAAGAATGACTTGTATATAGTGTATAGTGTAATTGTATGTTTAAGCTGCCCACCTGAAGGTTAATGGGGCCTTACTCAAGGACCCAATGCTGCCACCTTACACCCAGCCCAGAGGAAATAAAAGGGTGGAAGTCACCAATGAGGTCCAGCCAAAGCAAATGGTGCCAGTACTAGAGCACAAACCTAAACCGACAAGCTGTGTATTTTAAAAGCTTGACAGACGTGCTATTCGATTCCTAGACCTTTATTTGTGTTAGGGGCACAACTAGGACAATCTGAACCGTTATAAACACCTAATCTGTTAATACAAATTCTTTTTTTCACTAAAATCACGTTATGGTCTGTATGTGCATTACAGAAAATGACCACATGGCGGAGACACAGTGCTGGAGCATTTCAAGCGCACCTGTCGAACCGTACTCGTTAAGTTCTTTCTGAATGCGTAATTACAGGACTGCAATATCAACATTCATTTGAAATACATTTTCAAAGGTCCAATATCCATTTTTTAATTTTCGGCTGTATACATTTCCCCCAGAAAAGGATTGCTAGTTCTACCGCAATCTGCAATCACAGACCCATGTCTAGAGTTGGCTGCTAGCCAGAATCCATTATGTTATTAGAGATTAAAAGTCTCCGTTGGAAGAAAATCAGACCACTTTATATTCAGCCAAATCAAGTAAGACTGACTGAAGTGAATGAGGATGGGCACTTAAAAGGACTTTCAGCCAGAGAGCCTGGAGAGACTTTCAAGAGCTATTTTTCTTTATGGAGCATAATTTTATTAGGTTTCTAATTTTAACCAAGTATGTGCATCTCGTCTATTCTTGTCTTTGTATCCATAGTTCACTTGACATTACTTCAGTTGGCTACAATACAGCTGTTTTGCACAGACCAGATATGCAGATACTCAGAAAAACACTAAGACCATTGCGAAATCATTTGATTTACAATTATTAAACACCCACATTATAAATCCATATGCCAACCTACGCTCATAGGAGCATTGCCAGCTCTGCTTTTACCAATACCTCACTGAACCCATGGCCTTACCCTTGCCTAGAATTATTCTCATTATTCACCATTTTATCCACTTAAATGTTTAAGCAAAACATCCAAACACAAGAGAGTGTCATAAATGTAATTTTTCAAAAAGCCTACATCATTTAATTGTTTTCATTTGTGTTCTAACTTTTCTCTAACCATTGCATCTGTAACGAGTCATTACCACAAACTATAACCCATTCTAAGGACAAGCAGGACTAAAAATGACTAATACCTTAAATCTACAAGGTCTAACCGACCAGTTGGGAGTGTCTAATAGAGTGCACAGTAATTAGGTACAGTGTTTTAAGACTCCAGTACCACTGATGTGTCTGCTCCACTCATACCAGGAAAACAGACCACACTAACATGACATCACCACATCAGTGTCTGGGCAGTGATGAGAATCATCCACCACCACCAGTTTAAGTTGGGCTATAGCATATTTGTTCTAGTCAAGTATGAGGTAATTTCTATGAATCACTTGGGATAAAAGCATCTGCCAGATGTTGTAAATGTAATTGCAAATGTAGTTTACGTACCGTAACCAAATACCTAATGGTGTACATTAATTTCATGGAAGGAAGGGAAAGGGAGGCTCGAGCTGAACTACTGAAGCTCTGAACTGCTAATTAATAGGTTGTGAGTTCAAATACCAGCTCCATGGTCTGTTGGGTCCTTGGACATGACCCTTAAACTTTCACTACTTAGTTCAATGGTAAGTCACTCTGGATATGGACATCTGTAAACACACTGCTAAAAAAATTAGTTACACCTTGAAAACACATCAGATTTCAATGGGGAAAAAACATGCAGAAAATCTTTCCTGATATGTACTGGGTAATGTGATATGATGCTACATGATTTGATGGAAATAAAAATGATCATAGAAAGACACCATGGAAATAAACCAAGGATGCAGTAGGCTAGTCCAGACATCCAAAATAAACACCAACTAAAAATGGTACTCATAGTTTGAATGACCTCTACATGCTTGTATGCATGCCTGACAAAATCAGGGCTGGCTCCTACTCAGATGACTGATAATGTACTTCAGGATCTCCTCTCAGGACACTGGGAGGGAGGATCACCCATTTCTGAGATCTTGGACAGTCTGAAGCTAAAGTACAACTGGCATCGAATAGACTGAAACATAATGTCCCAGAGGTGTTCTATTGGATTTCAGGCAAGGGGGTGCTGGTAATAAACTACCCGCATACTCTGGCCACATTAGGCCAGGAATTGTCGTGCACCAGGAGGAACCCAGGACCAACTGCATCAGTGTCAATAGATGGAAAAGTTTTATCCCAATACCTAATAGAATTTTGGGTGCTATTGTCTGTTTGTAGAGGTCTGTACATTCTTACATTGCTATGGTTCACTGCCCAACCACCAAACGACGATGACGATGATCCAGCATAATGTTCTTCATGGCATCTCCAGACCCATTTCGTCCGTCACATGCTCAGTTGAAACCTGTTCAACAGGGCCCACCACAGGACGAATGGCCCTCAGGCCACAATCATAACGCCTGTTTCTGATTGTTTGGTCAGACACATTCACACCAGTGGACAGCTGGAGGCCTTTTTCTAGTTCTCTGGCAGTTCTCATCCTGTTCCTCCTCCTGCTCAGGGCTTAATGACCTTCTATGGCATTTTCCAGCTCTTCAAGAGTACCTACCAATCTCTTCCATTCTCTTAAGACACAGCACACCTTCTAGCAATGGCACATATTATTGTGCCATCCTGCAGGAGCTTGGCTGCCAGTGCAAACTCTGCAGGGTCTAATTACTGCGCCATAGAACCAGTCGTGATGTTGACCCTAGGTGACTACAAACCTAGTGAAAAATCAGCCAGAAAAGATGAGGAGGGACAGAATGCCAATAGCCTCCGCCTATTTTAGGTGTTTTAGGTATTTCTGTTGCTCATCTAGTACACATGATGTCAATTTCATTAACACCAAAGCAGCTAAAACTGATTAACAACCACCCTCCACATACTCTTAACTAAACAGATCAATATTTCAGAAGTTGAATCGAGTTGGAGCTATACTGTATCAAGGAGTTTTCCTGTAATTTTGGAGTACTATATGTTCTGTTTTTTGTTGAGTATGTATGTTTCAATGTACTCCACGAGTTAATAAATAAATTAAAAAATTCCATGTAGCCCACATTTATACTTAGGATGTTCAGATGGCGTAGCAAGCCTGTCACTGCAGGTCTCACAACTGGCTGCGCCTGAAGAAGAGAAGATTACTCCTAGTAGTGATACAGCGACCTCTTCAGAGACCTAGGATGGACTAACATCCCTTCAAATGTACGCATAAACCCCCTGATAACTGGGGAACATTTTGTTTGCATGAGGGGCTTTGTTTACTCCTTTAGCAGATCTCGTGCAACGTTCATCTCTAACTACGCCCAGTTGACTCCTCCCATATGTGGGTGGGTATTTGTTTTAAAACAGACCCTGATAGGCTGAGAGAAGAAACACACGTGTGGGCGCAAATATAACCGTCTGTCCCTTCAATTCTTATTCATGTGGGCTGGAGCCGCAAAGGCGCTTAGTTTTAACGTCGAGCAACAGCTACAAGTACAACAAGAAACGAAATATACACAGTTGAGAGGAACTACACGGGAGCAGAATGAGAACTAACCCTGTGTTTGCTGCCTGGTTTCTTTGTGTTTCTCTCTGTGTGGTGAACGGTAAGTGTTTGCTTGTCTCTAGAAGTGCAGACTGACGACAAGAGAGTTTAGTAGAAGTGTACCGTTGCTCCGTGGATAAAAATCCAGCACCTAGCAACAGCGCGCGACTTTTTTTTTGCGGTTAACATGTGTATGTTTTATGAAGCAAAAGTCAAAATACAACTCGAACGAACTGGGCATATCAGAACGGGAGCTGGATTTGGAGCGTCGCCAGCTGTACCGTGCTTTTGTTATAACTGGGCGAGATAACAAACGATACACGCGAAGGATTTCAAGCAAAGTTATAAAGAAGTGAGGTTTTGTGTGTATATATATATACACTGGTTTGTACAGGTACAGAAAATACACATGACAAAGAAGCAGATGGAGAAAAGAAGCAGATGGTAAGAATGTTTTGCCTCGTAGCATGTAGCATAAGTTTTCTGTGTTTAACAGAAATGTCACTACTGTATACAGAATATAAAGCAGTTCAAATATGAATGTCTGTAAATTGCTTGCCTTGTTGGCATAAGGGCTATTGGTTATTAAAAGTAAGAATTGAGTTGGTTCACATTGTAGTACTTGGTATTGTAGAAGCAGTGGAACTGTGGAGGTTTAGTGGTTAAGGTACAGTGGATCAGAAGGTCTAGGATTCAATTCCCACCTCTGTCACTGTTGGGTTTTTGGGTAAGGCACTAAACCCACAATTGCTTGGATTGTAACGGCTTATCAGTTGTAAGCTGTTCTGTATAAGGGTGTCTGCTAAATGACTAAATGTGGGAGGAATGTCTTTTCATACAAAATCTGTGGTTTATCAGACCTAACCTGTTTCCAGAAATACTTATGATGTCCACAGTATTCCACTCAGAAATTGTATACTGTTTTAGTTTACACCCGGCATACTGTTATTAACATATATTTGATCTTGTTTTACGCCCTGATGAAGTGGTGCAAAATTTCCCACCTGGTGTCTGTTGTTCCTGCCTCGCACCCTGTGGCGCCAGCTAGGCACTTGCTTTTAGGATTGAGAGGATATGAAAATGAATGGATTAATTAAAAATGGGACTCTAGTTCAAGTGATGTGAATATTTGGAATAGGCTGTGACGTATAGTGCTCACAAAAATACTGGGTATTTTAAAGTGATATTTTGGTGAGCTGTGCATTTTGCCCTATTCCTTGGAAGCAGTTGTTTATTGGGTAATAAAGACAATGAAAAAAAGTGAAGTCAGTTGTTCACAGACCATTTGTTAGGACCAGCACTGAATATTGGTTTATGTTGAGATATAGAATACATAGCAGTGAAACCGAGACGCTTTTCAATATTGAAACTCTTCACATCATCTAGGCTCCTGGATCTTTTTTTAGTGGATGGTCATCTGTAGACTACAGGTTTTTAGTGGGTTTAGGTCAGGGGATAAAAGCCTAGTTTTGTGATCACTGCCATTTTTGCAGATGTTTGAAAATAAAAATCTTGATAACCACAAATCTTTTATACCAAATTCGATCTCTGTTTCGAGTGACAGTTCCAGTAGCATCTAGGGAACTCCAAGTGGTCGGTTCTTGGCAAACTAACATTGTCTCCTCTTGTGTATATATAGCAATATTTTTTATTTTGTAATATATTGGCAATACAGCTCTGGTAATTCAGGATATGTACCTGTTCTAATAGGCATTACAATATTTATGAAAGTCAGTATGAGTGTGGGTTTCGGTAGTCTGTTGTGCAAGCCCACCGCCGATGCTAGGAAGATGTAACTGGCTTTTTCTGAGGAAGGTGAGGCCAGTCAGGGGATCATCAGGTACTGCACACAGAGTATGCTTATGCCTGCAGCCCAGTTTTCTGAGGATAGGCACGTGACTAGAAAATATGAGGTTAAAATGTGTAGATAAACAACAAAGCCAAAAAATCACTTTCCGCCCTCATTTGTGTACCCCATAATCTTCAAGTCATGGGTGTTGCTTTAGAGTCCCGTAACATTTAATACAAAAACCCAATAAAATATTTGAAATAAATAGAGTCCCGTAACACTAAAGTATTTAAATAATTAAACCTCACAATGGGCAAATTTACAAAACAACACAAAACAGCGACATGCCTTTTGCTTTTTTTTTTTTTTTTTTTTTTGCTTATCTTTACCAAGGGTGTTAATAATTCTGGAGTTGACTGTATACACCGGACTACTACTGCTTACAAAAATGAGGGGCTGTTTAATTATAGAAAATTTCATTTTGAAGTTTCCCCTGATTTGTGTTAGTTTGTTATGAAACGATTCTGCCATTCAGAAGTTGATTCTACTGTGTGTCCATCCTAGAATGCAACGTTCCTATCAAAGTTGTTACTGTGTGGATGTTCTTAGTGGGTTTGTATTGAATGTTTGTATTAATCCAGTGTCCTGATTTCACTTTGAGTAGAAATGGCCTTGAGGCAAAGAGAACCATATCTGGCTCAGCTGGCTGATGAGTAGCAGGCCTTTGTTTGTTCACTGAGCTAGTCTTGATTATGGTAATGTATGGTCTGCAGAGATTAGAAGTTTATTTAAAACATTAAATAAGTGGGGCACTATAAGTGGGACTGCAGCAAATAAAACCAGGATGTCTGATGTAAACATTAGTAAGGGGTTCCTTATAAGTGAACAAGAATGATCACAGACTGGCCTTAACTATATCAAGCTGTTACAGACTTGAGTGTGTGGTTCCTGTTACTGATTGGACACCCAGTATCTAAAGTAGGCACTAAAATGCAAATTATTTTTTCTTGGTAGTTTTGGTATAATCTCTAAGCGAGCAGTTATACTTGTTGGCTGATTAATTACATTGAGTCATAGAAAAACAATGGAAAATTACTTTTCACACAACTGTCCCTTAAAATAGCGTTTGGTCTGAATGAATAAGCTCCTGTTTCCTGTTAGGAACTCCTCTAAATGTTGTTTACAGACATTTTTTGCAATCAGCTGTGACTGTCCTTGTCATCCATTTGGAAGGAGTTTGCATTTCTTGTGGGAGCACCGTTATGCTTGAGGCCATGGCTTGGCTGAGGTTTGTAGGTGTGGCCCAGAGACAGAAACACTGAGTCATTCTCTATGGCAGTGGTCACCAAAACACGTAGTGGAGCTACGCAGTGTCTGGACACTTCCTGCCACTAATGACCAGTGCAGCAGAGCATGCCTGTACTTGATGTCTTTACATCACCATACCTAGCAAAAGTTTCTCTGCAGAGCTAGAGGTTGTGGAAAGTAGTACTCTTCAAGCGTTTTTCTGTAGAGCATGCACTCCAGAGCATTTTTGTCTCTTTCATCTAGTCAGGATTTTCCTGATTTCATTCACACTATAGGCAAGACAATGAGTGTCTTCCTGATGTTGCGCAGATAATTTTTGAGTTTTTATCTCCATGTTTATGTACGTAGTTAAGGGTAGAATTAACCATATTTGGTGATTCAACCCAAATGTGTATTTATCCAAGCTTATCGTTTTTGTTGGGGAGAAATGCTCCAATAAAGGTTCTGTTAATTGAAACAGATCCTTCCACTAGTGCCAAGGTGATGAGCCTCTCTGGTTAGCAAGGGAGTGAACTCTAAATATAGACCTAGTGACCATACGGCCTCGTGCCTCTTTTGTAACCATTTGAAAGCTGTCATGACGCCATCGCCATCTGGCATAGGGGTCTTTTCCTCAGGATATGACCTCATTTATTTTGATGGCTTCATTTCCAGTGCCAAGATGAGTGAGGCCTTATTTCTATCTGATAAAATTTTAACAAGTCCTGATTAGTTTCCCATCTAGTCTCTCCAGTCTGGCATTTCTCAGTAGCAGGTTCTTTCTCAGTCTATTGCCCCACTTTCCAATATTGTTAAAAATAACAATTCCCATCTCCTTAATGTCCAATTTGGATATGATACCTAATAGTGATGGATTGCCTAGCTGGAGTCAATGTATTGGCAAATTCAGATGATCAATAATTTTATTATTTTTACATACGATTGATTGATTGATTGATTGATTGATTGATTGATTGATTGATTGATTCCAGTTTTGGACATTTCCGTTTACAAAAAAAAAGATGAAATCACATCATGCAGAAACTTTTATAAATAAGAATTCATTGATGAAGAAAGATGGTGTGAGATGCTGGACTGTGTCTGGCTCTACAAGAGGGACTATTTATTTGACTAAGTAGCACTCAAAATACAAGCGAAATGTAAAACATCCTCATCATGAATACATATCAGCAGCAGTCTCATAAACAAACTATCGAGTGGCTGAGCTGTGCTTAAAGCCATGTACACACACGAACAAAATTCTGAATGTCAAAGCATTGTGCTGTTCATATGCAAGTTTGTGCTGCTGTCGTGTCCTGGTAAACAGAATCTATTATAGGAGACTGACTGGGCCCATCTCTGGCTATGGCTAATCATGTGAAAACCTGTCCTATTCCGCTCACCAGCCATCCAAAACATATAATCAAAGGTCTGAATATCAACCAATATCTGATACTCATGCAGGATTTCAAACCAACATCAGCTTTGATACGTTCTATTGTATTAGATCCGTGCATTCCTTGTTCAAGCGCTTCCTATTTTGTATAGTGTTTTGTTTATCATGTTGGTTCTAGTTTGTTCATGCTTTTGTACTGTTGTTGTTTAGGTAAATAACTTTAAAAATAATTTGTGTATGCACCATATGATAAATTTCTCCTCATCTGTTGGAGAGTATTTTTATTGTGTCACTTATTGTTGAGAGCTTCTGACGTTGCTGGGCGATCGCACCTGAGATTGCTTCTGCCAGATTTAATTCAGCAACCACACTAGCTGTTTTTAAATTGATGTTTTATTCATGTCCATGTCATGTTTCTACTGTTTACACCTGTTCTGAATGTAACCAGGCCATTACTGTGGTACTGAATCTTAAAGCTAGCTATGATGTGCTCTGGTGGCTTTAGATGTTTTTTGAGGTCAGGAGAGGTTTCAGTTTTGGAAGGTTACTCGAGGGGGAGTTTGCTGTGCCATATCACGAAGTTAAGTGCTCTGTAAATGAGCCTGTGGTTAAGTGAGCGCTGTGGATATGCAACCACACACTCTGACTGGCATACATGCACGCACCATAAATAGTAAATTTCTGGGGCATGTCTGGAATTAGACAAAAACACTAAAATTGTGTGGGTGGAACAATATATTTTTTTTCCTCCGGTGTATTTTCATATGCAATTTGGCCATCTGCTAAATGCTTTAAGTCTGTTTTAGATGGGTTAAACATGCCAAAATCTACATAGATAGACGGCAGCCTAAAATGTGACTTAGACCTGGACAACTTTCTTCATGGTTCTGCGCCAAACACTACCTGCTGCATGATGATATGGGTTTTCTCAATATATTAAGTATTACAATAAACAGTAGTTTCTCTGTAATCTGTAAGTGTAACCAGTTACAGTTTTTTGAATATTGACCTGATTTGTGGTGTTTAAGTGAAGATACACCCATTGGAAGATGTATCCTATTGGCTTAGCATGATGGATTGTATTTCCATCCTTGCTGTAGTTGTCTACTGGCAACTAGAAACAAATAGTGTTTAAGGAGAGCTGAGCATCAAACTATTGGAGCTAAACAATGCACATACACTGCTCATAAAAATTGGTTCTCATTCTGAAATATCCCCTCGTTTTTGTGAGCAGTGTGTGAGAAACATTGATTTACTTGGTGGAATTTCTTTGCTGTTTTTGTCTCTGATACAGTTCACAGCAATTGCTCAACCAGCTTTAGTGTGGATTATAAATTTGGCACGAACCATGACAACCATCTTAAAAACTCTTGAAGTCAGTGAGTAACTGTGTGGGCCAAACAAAACTCTAAGTCCTTGGACTTCTATGCTGCTCAAAAAAGTAGGGGATATTTAATTATAGGATATTTATGTTATTTATGATATTTTGAAATATCCCCTAATATTTCTGAGCGGTGTACTTGAGTCTGTAGACTCCTGTATGCTTACTGTTTTCTGTTAGTATTAGGAGTGTACAACCTGTTGTCAAGCCTGTGTCTGTATGTGTGCTTTTTCAATCTGTATCTGCATGATTTGCTTTTTGCTGTCTGTGTGTGTTCTCCACTCATTTTTGAAATGATTATTTTTTTTTTTAAGTTAAAATTGTAATAAGACATGTAATATGTAGTATGCATTCAGCTGTACAGTATGTTTAAAAGCTTTGGCCAGGAGTCAGTTTATTTACCATAGTATGGTGTTAACTGTACTGCTCACAAGAATTAAGTATTTCAAAATGAATATCCCCTAATTAAATCTCCACTAAGTTTTGTGAGCAGTGTATAATCACGATACTTCATGCTTTGTGAAATAATGGAAGCCACATAGAAAATGATCTGTGTGCCACTTTTTTACATCATGGACAATTGGCAGAGATACGGTGTTGTTGCAGGCCTTTTATGGAGTGTTCTGGAGCCTCCCTGGAATTCTTTATCCTGGAAATCACTGGGCGCAGACAGGACTGTGGCCTAGACGGGAAGCTGTTGAAGCCCCATAGCAACCCCAACCCCCAACCCATCCAGTATCTCTTTCCTCAGGCACCAATAAGCTGATTGTGCCTGTGTGATGCCTGACCTTACCAGCAGGCACTGCCTGTGGGCTAATGAATTGCCCCTAGCCAGCTGGCAATTGATAGTTTGGTAGCACATACAAAACACATACAGGCAGTTGACCACTACCTTTTTTAAATCCTCCAATATCAGATAAGCCAGTTTTGAGGAGGAGACATCCGGCAGTGGCAAGTGACGCTTTAAACATTAGGATTCTCTTCCACCTAGAGATGTGATACAGCTATGATTTTGATCTTGATTTTAATCTCGACAGTCTAGGTCTAACTCGATCACTTCTGAAAAATAATAATTTATGCTGCTTTACCCTAGACTATATATCAAAAGTCCAGGCTGCATGTTTGCTTGGATTGCACCACGTAAGACTTTATCACTTGTAAGTAGATGATGGCATGTGATAAATGCTGTAAATGTAAAAAGGAAATATTCCTAACAAAAGATGTAGCCAGTCCAGCAATGCTTACTGCGTAATGGCTTCTCATAACTGACAGTTTCCAGGTATTGTGCTTCTATTGATGGATAACTGTAACCTTAACACTATGCCCTTTTAATGGTTATGCAAGTTTCATTTTCTTTCCGGTAAATTACTTTCACTTGTTGTGAATTTTGTGTTGAGAGTAGGTATTAAGTATCATTTTGAATTTGTTATTTGGAATGTTTCCTTTGACTTTTGTTTGGATCTCCTCAATCTGCATTAGTTTAATGCAGTTTAATTTAATGAGTCATAAGGCATTAAAGTGGTTAGTCCCATAATTAAATACTAGCATAACAAGACCGCATTACTCATCTTCTGCACTCGCTCAACAAATGCCCTTGTCACTTCGCTTAACTTTATGTCCCATCCTTGAGCATGAGAAGGAACTGAACCAGAGTGAGCGTGCCTGTACTTGTATTGCCTTTACTAGTGTGTTGAGTGTTTCCTTAGTATTGAAAAACATTACAGGACATCTCTGAAAGTGGAATTAATCAGGCTTTATCCTTCTAACTGCCAATGACATGAAGACTGGTTTGGCTGCATGCAGATCAATCACAGGTTTCACCTCACTGAACTGATTGTACAGCTGTTGTCCTTATTAATGCTAGTGCAGTTGGCTTTTGATCTCATAGTAAGCAAGTGAAGAATTATCGGGGTGAAAAAATGGGAATGTGAATTGCTACTGTACCAACTGAACACCGTATGGTAGGGGTTGAATAGACTAGTCAACTAGTTATCTGAAAAAAAAAAAACCAATACCATGTATGCAGGAAGACCGTATAGAAAGCAGCTAGCTAGAACCCATCCAGCTTTGGTAGTCTGTAAATATTTCATAAAATATTAGTCTTATTCTACAGTAATCTTCATGGCAGAGCAAACATAAAGTAATTAAGCACAAGTTTTACATTTACATAATTTGGCATACACTCTTATCCAGAGCGACTTACAATTAATACACACTTACAATCCAAGCAATTGTGGGTTACTGGCCTTTGCTCAGGGAGAGGCAGAGGTGGAATTTGAACCCTGGACCTTCTGGTCCTATAGTCCACTACCTTATCCACTAGGCCATCACATTGCCCTCCTAAGGATTCATAAAGCAATATCATACAATAAAATAGTGTTTTTATAGCAATAATCAGTCAAATCAAGTAAATGAATGTAACAATTTATTGTGACCTTGTGTGTAAAAAGTGACAGATTGTTTGCACTTCTGAATACATCAAGGTATGATAATTGTTGGGCTCTCAAGTGGTGTACTTTGCTAGCCCACAACCAGGAAGTTTCAGTCCTTAACACAGAAATTGCTTTGGTTATAAACTTTTGTTACTTGGAAATCGCTCTGGTTAAGGACATCTGCTAAATGAGTAAGTGTAAGTGAAAGGATAGTGCATAATAAAGTTTTTCCATTTTATGAAAAAAGCATTTTACATTTTAAAATAAGCAGATAAGCTCATTAAGTATTTCTCAGTATTCAGCTTCAGCATGTACTGTATTTAACCACAAGGAAACGTCATGTATTTTGATAGAGGGATTTGTTTAAAATTGTGGGGGCGGTTTCTGTTCTTATTTGTGATTTCTTTTTAGAGGCCTTGTCCTATCACTTTGACAGAAGTTGTAAAGTTTTTTTTTTTTTGTTAGTAATGGCACCGTAAACATCCAGGAAATTATGAGATGAGATGAGATAAATATAAAACACCAATGACTGGGATACAGTGACACATGAAAGTTTGTGAATTTCTGCATAAATGTGAATTGAAACACGATCAGAATTTCACTTCTGCAAGTGGATAAAATGAACCTGAGACAAGTGAGACAGAAATGTTATACCTGGTCATTTGTTAGCAGAGAAAATGAGCCAGTATTACATATCTGTTAGTGATAAATGTATGTGAACTTTTCCTTCCAGTGCCTGGTGACCACACTGTGCTGTAAATAATGCCATATAAGTTTCAATATAACTCTTGATCAGTTCTGAACATGGGACTTGAAGGTATTTTAGCCAATGTTGTTGTACAAAAGTGAAATTATGGGATGTTGGTGGGACTTTGACTTGACCCTAACAGAACATCTTTTTTATTGTTCTTAACCATCCTTTTTTAAAGAACTATGTGTGTGCTAAGCACTTTTACTTTTCTGCGTGACCCATATTCTCGTGAAATTCAAACCACAGAGAGATAACTTGGGTTCTTCCTTTAGAATTTATAATTATACATACAGTGGGGAAAATAAGTATTTGATACACTGCCATTTTTGCAAGTCTTCCAACCTACAAAGAATGGAGAGGTCTGTAATTTTTTATTGTAGGTGCTCTTTTTAACTGGTTGAGACAGAATCTAAAATAAAAAACCCAGAAACTAACATTATGATTTTTCAATAATTAATTTATATTTTATTGCATGACATAAGTATTCTGTCTCTCGCATTTGAAGTGTACCTACGATAAAAATCCCACACCCTTTCATTATTTGTAGTTGGGGAAACCTGCAAAATTGCCAGTGTATTAAATTCTTATTTTCTTATTTCCACTGTGTTTTTATGACATTCAGAATCTCTACCTTGTTTCATAGATGAGATAAGGTGCTTGTGCACTGCTCACCAAAACAGTAGATATTTCAATATGAAATGTATACACACACACACAGACACACACACAGGTCAATTTAGTGTGATCAGTGAACCTAATGGCTTTGGACTGTGGGAGGAAATTCCATCACCAGAATTCCTGTGAACAATGCAGATTACACAGAAATGAACCAGCTCTCTGCACCTGGGATCGAACCCAGGACCTTCTTGGCAATGCATGAGCCACCGCGCTAGTTTGTTCTTGTGTATTTGTGGTTTTGTTTAGGACTGTGCCCTCTTCTGACTAGCATCAGATTTAAAAAGTGGGTTTTAACAGAATGTCGAAATTAACACACAATCCTGCAATAGGTAAGTATTCAGATTGTTGGAAAGAATTATGGGAATGACTGGATATGTCAGCATGTGGAGCTGAAATTAAAAATAAATTTTTTATTTGGAAAGCATTGTTTTAGTTTTTGTTGTTGGCTAACAACATGCCTGGACTTAACTAACCAGCTGACCAATGGCCACAATGCCGTTCTCTGTGTGGAAACGTCCAGCACTCGTGCCATAATTCATCCTTGTCAGCACTCTGGACCTGTGCTGGCAGACGCTTACAGCCATCTTGTTTTAAACATTGGGATGCATTGTGGTGTTAAGCGTTTATCCCACATCTCTTTTTATTCCTCAAAGGGAAGTGCTTAGCCTTAGTTTTGGTTGTAATGACGATAGAATCTAGAGCTGATCTTGCCTCGCTTCTCTTTTTTAGTAAATAGAAAGTTATTAGGTGTTATAGAAACTATGGTTTGTCAATACATTTATACTGGTCACTCGAGTACAGTAAAATAAAATGTTACTTATTGTTTTTTTTCTGTACATAAATATCATCCCAATGCTTTCTCTTTCACAGGTGAAAAATGTGACGTAAATGTGTGCCAGAACGGAGGGACATGTGTGACAGGACATGGGAAGGATCGGGTTATCTGTATCTGTGCAGATGGCTTTATGGGAGATTACTGCAGTGAACAAGAGACAGGTAACGCATTTGACAATTACATATTGGTACAGGAAAGCTACTCTTAGGTTACTTTGGAAGGTATACCTTATAGGTCAACCAGAAAATGTTGTAATCCACTCTCATGTGAAGACGGAGTTGTTCTTGCTTTGCTGTCTGAATAATCTGTTCTTGTCCATGTTCGACCTACATTCACAGGGCCTTGTCATCCAAACCCCTGCAAAAATGATGGCATCTGTGAGGTGAGCAGAGGAGACAACTTTGGTGGATATGTGTGCAAATGCCAAAAAGGCTTTGAAGGCATCAACTGCCAGAACGGTAAGAATCTTGGAACCTCTCGAGTCCAATACTCATTACACACAAAGAGGACAGCTGTAACATACTAACACCAACTGACATTCAGTGCTGATAGAAGAGCATGATGTGTGTGATGCAACCTTGTTTATGCAGTGAATGTTTGTACAGTAATGAACAGAAAAGCTGTTGTTCCTGCACTTTTGAATGATTTAAAGTGAAATACTGTGGCCTGTGTTTGCGCCATAAAGCCTCAGGATTTCCAGGGGCAGATGGCTAATTCTCAGCAGCAGCAGCAGAGGAGTAGCGTGCATCTCTATACATTCTGTTTAACTGCTGGTTTTATTGCCGGGGCAGGACAGGGGCAAACCCAACTGTTGCCGTCAGCAGGAATAATCAGAGTCAGCAAACTGAAGCGTCATGCCTATTCAAATGGCCATATCACCCCAAGCGTAGATTATTAGTCTTAATCTTTCAGCCTCAATTAAAACCGATGTATTAATTCCTTATAAGGCATTCGTTAAGCCTGCAGAATTGGTGGTATTTAGACTAGTCACAAGTATTTGTTACGTTATTCACCTATGTGTTGCTGAACGTACACCATAAATCATGTGAAATTGCACGTTATATGAACTGGGCATTGTCCAAACACTAAATTATGTGCTGTATTTACCAATGCTAGGACCAGAGTACCACACTGACTGTTCAGTAGGGTGTATGGTCACCCAAGACTGTCAAAACACACAGACAGTGGTGGGGCATGGGCAGGATTAGTTGTCCAGCAGTTCTTGTGGGATCCTCAATGAAATATCCCCTAGTATTGTAAGCTGTGTGACTCGGACAGTGAGTCAAAAGTCACAGGGCACGTTGCTGCGACTTTTTTCAAAGGCTTACAAAACCATGTCCACATGCTGCAACAGTGACCCCTTTACAACCCTGTGATAGATTGGTGCTCTCTTCACGTTTTAAGAACTGTAGAGGGGAAATATCAATTATTCATATGCAAGGAAGTATTTAAATGTTAACCGTACATTTGATGAATACTGAGACTTTTATGCAATTTGCTGAACATACTTATTTTACCCTGATTTTATCTTATGCTGTTATGCAAAAGCACAGTTTTTAGGGGCCAGTATGGTACCAACACAATTCAGATATGATATCTTGGTAAATGACGTGTACACACACACACACACACACACACACACACACAATCTACTGGTTGTCCAGCCAACAGGGAAAGGCCTACTGCGTATCACACCCACGCCGTCACATGCCTTGTTGCTGGGGTAAAATACAGTTGGAGGCGGAAGAGTGAATTAAGTCAACTCTGACACCGTCACAGTCTTTCCTCTTGTCTAAAGGGAATGTTATATTGCTGGTGTGAAATTGCCATGAAAGCACAGTGTGAAACCATGAAATTGATGTCAGAGGCTTTTATGTGGTGAAGTATTACCCATATCAACTTGGCTGAAAAGGAAATGGAACCTTCAATAATACACTGCTCACAAAAATTAGGGGATAATTCATTAGGGGACAGGGGATAACATCATGGACTATTTAACTGATTGTCCTTGGTTCAATTTCCAGCTCAGCAGCTTGAGCAAGGTCCTTACTCCATTTGTGTGAATTATACACTGTTAGGTTGTGTCCCTTTTGGTGTCTTCAAATTTACTAGATGTAATGTAAACGTACAATCAAGCTTACAACTGTGGCATTTTTAGCAATCTTGGGGAAATTCTAAAGTTGCCTGTCTCTCTCCATCACTCTATTCCATTGTACTGAACTGATGTGATTACATACTCGGTGGTCTGCTTGCTGTTCTTACATCAAGGCTTTAATATTTTGAAAATATTAGGAATATAGTAACAACAGTTATTCATTTAATGTTTAGTCACATTATTCCAATTTAATTGACTATAACTTATTAGCCAGCCTGAAATTCATTATTATAGAAAATCAAATGGGTCTGCTATTCTGATGCAGTGCAGAATTGCGATATCATTCCAGATTTCCTGTTTGCTAACTTCATTTCCTTAAACAAAAATTCATTTAATTCATTTCCCTGTAGTTCATTCATAATTCTTTGATGTCTGAGCCTTCCTTTTTGGTAATGCAAATAGGAAGGCTTTATCATGTTTTGGAATATGGTGCTTTAGATGAAAAACTATCATGCTGTCAAATGCATATTGGACATATCTGGCCAATCAATTAATTAAGATCAGTATAGGTTCCTGTCCAGCCCAGAATATCGAAAACTTTCAAATTTGAAGTTATCTGATTTCAATTGTTGAAACATCCACTGGCTGGGTTCTTTTAACCAGACCAATGTTTTCTTTTTGTTCCTGAGAAAATGCATTTCTGACCCATTTCACCTATCTCAAACAATTGATGCTGGATGATTTCTTCTAAAATTAGAAACTGTAATCGGTGGCGCTAATGACTACTATATGCTTGCCATCTGCAGCAGAAGTTACACCTGGTAATCCACTACTGAGATGATCAACCTGTAGCACAGTACTTCAAACTTTTCCCAAATGTTTTTTTTTTCATCTCTAAAAGTAATTATAGACAAGTGCTCGTCTTTGTTTAATTTAGCTTGTTTTTGCTCCGCTAGTTATTATTAAAGTACAAAAAGGGAAAGGTTCCTTCTAAACAGGTCACTTGGTGTTCACTCTTCTTTCCCACGTTGCAAATTGTAATAGTGGTAAGAAATAAGGATTTAAGGGTAGCATATAGTACTTCTCTTGCACACATTGTGACGCCTGAATACACATTGCTATAACTGCTTATTGCTAGTTGGGACGCTGATTTATTTTATTTTTTTTAATATAGAAATATTTGTTTTGGATTAACAAAGCAAGGAAAACTTGGCTACTTCTGACTTTCTCAATACAATACATTATTAAATGTATTTTAATACGAACTCAAATTATCATAAGTTGAGCCATCATATGATGGGGAGTACCTGTATATTATTTGCAAAAGTGCCCCTACTACTGTCCAATCTCCCTTTACAACCTTTGTAATCTGCCTGCTGATGTGAAAAGTAAAGGGTAAGCAATATGAGAAACTCCTCAACACAGTCTTTCAAAATCTTCCAGGACCTCAGTTTATTGTGGTCTCTTATTTTTAGCTCACCTCATGGGTTTACGTCAGGGAATATGTGATGTGTTTTATTCTGTGGTCACTGAAACACTTTGTGTATTGTAGTATTTTCTTGCTAGATGATAACTTAACTGGATTTTTACAGAGGTATCCAGATTTCTAGGTCAACCTTTATCTGTTGGTACACTATGAACTCAGTCATGCCTCATCTGCAACAAGTACAAAATCTGTGATCTGTAATTTAGGATTATTTAAGTTTTTTATAAGAGTCTGCTATATGCTACGTTCTTAAATTGATTTGAACTATTAAACGTTCCTACTTTGTGTATATACAAATATCAGTTAAATCTACTGTAGTATATTTCTTTAAGTTGATGTGACCAGTTTGGTGTTTTTAGATTAGTAATGCCTAGTTGTCTATTTTTTTTTTTATTTGTCAGCGTTGACATTATTCAGTTAATGACCAGACAGACCATCTACTAATACACTCTGTCCCATCTTTATTCCAGTCATCTTTTATCCTTGCATGCTATCCTTAGTTTGGCAGTTCTCATGGGTTAATGTTATCAGTGTGTGTTTTCATAGTCTGTGCATTGTTGGGCCAATTGTTTCCATAATGAATATAAGAACGTAAATTGACCCTGGCTGAGTTTCTCTTTTGGGTCCCTTTCAAACCCTGTATCCGGCTTGATTCTTCTTTCTAGAAGCGCAGACTAATATAGTCAAGAAGTCACCCTAAAAGGTCCTGTTAAAACAAGCCACAATGGGCAGTTGCTAACGGTTTATATACAGGAGCCTTTAAGCATTTCCCATTTGAGAATTTCCGAGCATTTAATTCATAATATTGAGCAGAAGTGATCCTATTGATTTTAACAACCGTTAAAGACGTTTGGATTTCATTGTCATGTACATTCATGTATAAACCACAGAAACATTACTTATGCCAAGACTGCCATCTATAGATTATTTGCGGGATTGCAGATTGTGAAAATCCTGCCACAATTACAGTATTATCCGACGATTAGTTGTCATGTGAATAATAACGACTAACGATTTAATTGTCTGAAGCCATTCTTGCTTACTAGCTATGTTTGATTTGCAACTAATAGTGACTAGTGTCAAAATTAGGCATTGCATGTGTATGCTCCCAAAAAGTCACACATGCCTACAAAATAAAAATGCAAAGCTTGCCAAACTTGAAAACATGACAAAAATACAATTCTGTGAGCATGCGTGCCAAAAATGTACAATTAACTACACAGTTAACGAATAGGCTACATTTACCATTACAGCATATGTCATCTGTCGTCAAGTCTATTCTGTGAAGACACAGGTCTGCAAATGCATAAGAAGTGATGTCTGCATTATCCCACGTTTAGAAGATCATTTTAGATAAGTCTAGTAAGATAAGTATTTTAAGATACTCAATTTATTTATTTGTCACATCAATTACATCCGAGTTTAAGGATAATCACGCCAGTAAAATTACAAAAGATGCCAAATGTCCACATATGTGAACTATACATTCAGTCACTGAATCTTCATGGCAGGGGATTTTTGGAGATTTGTATCAGCAAATGTATGAGCAACTTAGTCACAATATGATGTGTTTTATCTGATTTGGGACTGTTATCTCTGTACAGACATGAATGACTGTGCTAACAAGCCTTGCCAAAATGGGGGTTCATGCATTGATCTTGATGGAGATTTCCAATGTAAATGCCCTTCACCTTACGTGGGAAGAAACTGCCAACTACGTAAGTGGACTTCCATTATTTTTTGAATGTGACACATACAGGGGGGTTTTAATAATCCACGTAATTCAAAAAGTTGAACTGCACATGTCTGTGTAAATTGCACTTTTCTTGCAAGATAAAGTCTTGGATTTTGTATATTTTAGTTATATTAACTCCTCCAAATTCCAGTTATATTTTATACAAGATATGTTTCTAAGCTTTACTCTTGATATCTCTGTCTCAGAATATCTCTGGCCCTCAGGCTGTAAATCCATCTGTCTGCCTCCGGTGTCTGATAATGTCATTTTGTTCTGCAGGCTGCATCTCTATGCTGGGGATGGAGGGCGGTGGAATCGCTGAGTCTCAGATTTCTGCCTCTTCGATTTATTATGGTATTCTTGGATTGCAGCGCTGGGGGCCTGAGCTAGCTCGTCTCAACAACAAAGGCCTGGTGAATGCATGGACTGCAGCTTCACATGACAAGAACCCTTGGATTCAGGTGCATTATTGTGGCATTTAATTCCGGTATTCCAGTGTTCTTAAACGTGGTACTTGAATTACTATTGGTTTGTAGAGTTTCACTGTATGCAGCCAGTGAGAAAGTGTGCATATCTGCTCAGATGATATTTTAGGGAGAATGCAAAATAATACTAAGCTATATATTAATATAAGTTAGGATGTAAATATTCCAGATATTGATGTTTTTTTTAGTATACTGTAACTAACATCTCTTTAGGAGAGGGCATATTTTCTGCAACCAACCAGTTGTTCTAATCATATAGATTAGCTTTCATATAGACTGAAATATTTCACTGTGCACAATTTGTACATTCTCTGCATACCAAAAACACTATCATGATAGTCTGTGTTTTAAATGGCTTGCGAAAACATTTAATTGTTGCCCCATTGTATGAGTGAATTGATTAGACTGGGACTAAAGGAAAAATTGGTATTTTGAGAGTATTATACTCCTACTTCCAACTTCCTATATCTGTGGTGAGATATAAAAATCAGGGCATGGTGTTTATCTTCGAAACACATTTGAGGATCGACTAGGACTTCTACTTGACATTAAAGCATCACTTAAATTATCTCTTTTGTTTGTAGATTAACATGCATCACCTGATGCGTTTCACTGGCATCATCACCCAAGGTGCCAGTCGTGTGGGCTCTGCTGAGTACATCAAATTCTTTAAGGTGGCTTACAGTTCGGATGGACGCATGTACACCGTTTACAGACGCAATGGCGAAAAGAAGGACATGGTGAGTTAAAAGAACTTTACACTTACTACTAATATGAGAAACACAACAAGAACACAACATTACAACCCAAATTTGGTCTCTCCTCGTAGGTTTTTGTGGGAAATATGGACAACGATGGCATCAAGACCAATCTGTTCGACCCGCCCATAATTGCTCAGTATATTCGCATTGTGCCAACGACGTGCCACAAAGGCTGCACTCTGAGAATGGAGCTAGTGGGCTGCGAACTCAGTGGTACAAATCATTCAACGACTTCTCTTATATTTATCCACCAAATGAACATTAGAGTGTAATCACAGAGATTAAAGAGAGTCTTTCTTTATTGGTCTTAAGTCAATGATGAATATGAAAGTGCATGTAAAATGATGTAGAAAGGTTGGTCTTTTTTAAACTTGACACTAACTGCTAACTTCCTTAACAAAATGGATACTATTGGATGTACTGATCTCACACACACAAACATCTTTTTGTTCTTTTTTCTTTTGAAGCTAGGGGGCCACTAACACTAACAATTACTACTACAACTAGTACTCTGAGCATAAAAAATATGCTTTTGAAGACCAAGCTTGGGTATAGTAAATGACATCGTAGAATGTGAAGCGCAATTCGTTAAACCTGTCACTGTGTATAGACTCAGGAAGGCTAATGCTGCTATGTAATTATATTTATTTATAATAATGTAAATACCAATAGTTAGTAAATTAAATAGTAAATTAAAATTTACGCTTTTGTCATATAAAGGGTGCCATCAAGTTGAAGATGCCACAATGCAAGTGTTAAATATGCAGTATTCCTCACCTGTCAGACTAGAAGCTAACCAAAATGAAAAACAGATCTGCTTTTTGACACAAGTGCACATAGGATAAGTCCTAAAAGCTAGCAAGAGTACAGAGATTAGAAGATATGTTATCTGACGCATTGTGTGAAGAGATGAGTGTTAAGACTTTGGCGGATGGAATTGAGCCACTGAACCCTTCAGACAGATGTGAGAAGTTGATTCCACCAATGAGAAGCAAGGACACTAATCTGAGCTTAGCGACATGCTTAGATCTCAGTAAACGATATACTGCACACCCTGAAGCTCAAGACCTGAGTTGGCATGCAGGTGTGTAGTTCTGCATCAAAGAATGTAAATATCCTGAAGCAGAATACTTTGAGGCCTGAAAAAGTGACAAGAGTCCAGCAGAGTCTCAGTAAAGAAGCTACAGAAATCATTGCATAAAACATGATACAGGCTTATGCAAAGGTTTGTGTATGGAAATAAATTATGATGTGCAAATCTAAAACAAATCTAAATCTTGATGTGCAAAAAGGCACCTTTTCCATATGATCCAGTAGCATTTTTAGTAAAGTCTCATAAATCAGTTGTAAAAATCCAAAAAGGTGTTGTTTTTAATCATATGCAAGCAAAAAGAAAAAAAATCCCTGACAAAAGAATTAAACATGAGTTAATGGCTATCATGATTTTTAATTTTTTTTTTTTTTTACATGCTTTAAAATTAGTATCTTATCGTCTAAAAGGTCTGCCGCTATTCTATTTCTACTGCAGGCATCACACACATGACACATTCACACACCACTGACCTGCATTATCTGATGTGTTTCTCTTCCTCCCTTTTTTGACGTACCTTTCTCATCATCCTACATAAATTATCTATACATAACAGGTTGCTCAGAGCCACTGGGTTTCAAGTCGCGACTTATTGGAGACTCTCAGCTGACTGCCTCAAGTACCTTCCACACATGGGGAATTCAAGCCTTCACCTGGCACCCTCACTATGCCCGTCTGGACAAGCAGGGCAAGACCAATGCCTGGACTGCTGCCACCAACAGCAGATCGGAGTGGCTACAGGTGACGGTTGTACTTTATATGAACACAGTCATAGTAGTTACATAGGCATATGCTAGAGTACAGGTATGTGTCACTTAATGATTATGCAGTCTGGATGTTGTCTGAGCACTACATAATGTACTGTACTTAACAGTGCTATTTGGGATACTGTTGTGTACTGGTAGGGACTAAACCACATATTGATTTTTCTGTTGCTTACTATTTAAGATGGATAAAAATCTTATCCTGTAGGGGAGCTTACTTTACCCTGAATCACTCAGCCCCTCCTTATATCACTCTCAGTCTGACACTCACCCACACACAAACTTTGGGTGGCAGCGCACTGTACTTCCTGCTGTATTTATGACCCAAGCATATATTTCAGAAGAGGGCTGCTGAGAAGTGAAAATGAAATTGAGCCATGTGCACGAGGCTGCGTATTTTTTTTCAAATGCACTCCAACCAAGTGGTGTGCTGTGGCTGATTTTTACATTGTGCAAGACCATGGTGTCAGTCGCCCCAGCAAGAGTCTCCCTAGCAAGATAATTTCATAACTTATTGTATTGGTGAAGGCCATTGAAGTTATACATGTATGAAATAAAATAAAATATCTTATAAGCCACGTAAATCCTATATAAAGAGCACTTTGTGTTTCAATTATACGCCTATAGTGGTAACCGCGCTCCAGGTGCACCAGGACTGTTTTTGCTATTACAGTGCAGGTGTTGACCCCAATCTGGCATTCCTCCCTTAGACTTCAGGCTGGGCATCAGACCTGGGACTCATACCTGGGTGACTCAGGTGGTGGGCTAATGAATTGCCGCTACTCTACCCTGAGTGTGTAGGTCAGAGTTATCTTAATTAATCATAGATGAGAAAAAATGTTGTGTTGACATTGTGTTTTGCTGTGAATGGTTTTCAGTAGTAGGAAATTGCTCACATGAGTGAGATTAGTTCACTAATGGGTTAAGAGAGTTTCTAGTCTAGTAGTTTCTGTGTAGAAGACAAAAGGAACCAGACTGTACTTTTATAATGTATATGGCACTATTAGCCTATAGGAAACAGAACTATAAAATATTACTGGCATGATTTCTCATTACTGTGAGACAGTAGTGTATGACACACATGCACTGAAAAGCCCAGTGAGTCCTGAAAGCAATCCTACAAAATAACAGCTTGCAAATGATGTTTGTAATAAGACTTCCTAGTGAGAATTATACAGATATTGTTTTGTTTGTGTTTACTGAATTATTGCAAAGTAAAGTAGAGTGCATTTTGTTGAAGCTTATATTGTCCACTCATATGGCTGTACCATGCTTTTTTTTCCACAAGAAAAGTTTTTGGCAAATGTAAGTAAATGAGTAAATGTGACTAAAACATAATGAGCATTTGTTTAACAGCACATTTAGAATCTGTAGTTCTCCAGCATCTCTTTTTTGTGCTTGCATTAGGTGGACCTGAAGTCGCCTAAGCGGATCACTGGAATAATCACACAGGGAGCAAAGGACTTTGGAAATGTGCAGTTTGTTTCAGGATACAAAGTGTCTTACAGTAACAATGGACGGAACTGGACGGTAGTGAAAGATGACAAAAAGAACAGTGACAAGGTCAGTCGCTCATCTGTCCCCTTTAGTTCCAAGATTTATAGGTGTCAGGTGACTGCAAATAATAATAGAAAGTCATTTGTTTTTATCATGCCTTTATAAGAAATAACGAGTAAATATTTTTGTACATTCAATTGTACATTTTGTACAATTGTACATGTTTGGAGTGCTGATCTTGCTCAAGTCTAGACAAAAACCTTTAATGAATGTGTTATGGTAACATACATACTTTTTCTTATGCAAGAGTAAAATACTGCTGACAGAAACCTG
Source organism: Parotocinclus haroldoi (assembly GCA_034779995.1). Classification (NCBI taxonomy): domain Eukaryota; kingdom Metazoa; phylum Chordata; class Actinopteri; order Siluriformes; family Loricariidae; genus Parotocinclus; species Parotocinclus haroldoi. The sequence continues at coordinate 22,491 of JAUZST010076503.1, read as the reverse complement.
ATGGTGGTAAACTATTTATTTACAATAACAACCAAGGTGTTCCAAGTCGTAACAAAGCCTGTTCAAAAGTCTAATCATGGCAACAATTGTCACACAAACTATGTGCACTCGGCTTTGTTTATATTTTACCTCAGGTCTTGTTGTACTGTACAAGTTTTGACATCCCTCATCAAATGACTTAATTTGCAGATTTTCTAACTTGAAAACCTGGGAAATTTTTTTTTTCTTAAATTCAGCCAGATATGAACACAGTCACACACTAAGGGCAACTTTAGAGACACCAAGTCACCTAACACTGATGTCTTTGGACTGTGGGAGGAAACCGGAGTACCCGGAGTAAATACACGCAGACCCCTCCACCCTGGGATTGAACCCAGGACTTGGTGCTACCCTCCAAACCACCGGACTGCTTCCCACAGTTTAATTTATTGATTTATTTAGTTGTTGAATTGTACATTGTAGGATTGTATTAATTTTAATTATTACTATGTTAAGAACGTCTGTCAGTTGCTTTAGAAGTCTGACAAAAATGACTCATTCTGAGTGACTGACTGCAAAAACACAATTAGGAGCACATTTAACATTTTTATTCCTCTGTGTTATATTTCGTCTACTTGCAGATCTTCTTTGGCAACTCTGATAACAACGTGCACAAGAAGAATATCTTTGACCCTCCCTTCTATGCTCGTTTTGTCCGTGTGCTCCCCTGGGAATGGCACAACCGCATCACGCTGCGAATGGAGCTGCTGGGCTGTGATGAGTAAAAACCCACCTTCTAGTTTTAAAGCCCTCTCATTCATCCTTCCTGAGCCACATATGCACTGCATCACTTACAGCACCAGAGGGCACTAAAGACCACCCCACACACACACACACACACACACACACACACACACACACACACACACACACACACACACACACACACACACACACACTGATGTAATGAGTACAGTAGCTAATTTATGCTATACATACAACATTTTGTAACCAAAGGTAAATCTTTTGGCTAGTTTTTTTTTAAAGAAAGTCACACTTTCTGAAAATAAATTAATAATAAAACGGTTAACCTTGTGGGGACCAGCAAAATGTCCCCACAATGTCAAAACTCTATCCTTCTGGGGACATTTGATATCCATAATGATACATAAGAATCTCTCTTTCTCTCTCACACACGCGCGCGCACACACGCAGGTCTAAGCCTACCAGTGCTTCAGGGATGTCCCAAATTAATTCAAAATCTGCAATGCAATTGCTGAGCTTTCACTATAACAATATGCTACAGCTGCTGAATTTCTTAATGTTGCATAATGAGTTCATGTATGACTGCACTAATGGTGTAACCTTACAGAAGTTAAAAGGTAATGCGGATTTATCTAAGCTCATTGTGTCTTATCCAAGTACACAATTTGGGGAAATTGTATTTGGTAAAACACAAAAAATACAACATACATGCCAAATGAGTGTCAATTGTATACAGCGATATACAATAGTATCAGTGTTTTTAAATTGTTTGTGTATTTGCCAATTATTATTTCGGTAAACATTTGTGAGTAGCAAAATCACTGGTTGTAAGCATGACTTATTTTTTACAGAAATGTAAGACTCCTTCATTTTGTGAGCCAAATTTGTTCCAAGAAACCAGATTTTATAGTTGGTCAAAATTTTGTATTTTTTTTTTTTAAATACTACATTTAGCTATTTAAGCATACCATAAACAAAGGTTTATATCAGCTGCTCAGTATTAATAAACATTCATATTTTGCCCAACACTGCCACAGACCTATCTCAGGTAGAGCGGAATCTATTGCAATGTGCTACTGAAGTGGTTTTTTTTTTGTTTGTTTTTTTTTTACAATGCACATTACTCTGACATAAACCACAGCCGCTGGTAGTGTAGTTTAGCAGAGTTTTCTAGATTTTCATGTTAACTGAGTGAAGTACAAATTGGTCTCCTGCATTATACAATGTTATACATTCAGCCCATTAAACAGGGTTTAATATATTCAGTGACTGGTCAACAGTATCAGAATCTTTAGTGGTTTGGCAGCGAATAAAGCTGCTTATTAAAAGTGTGCAGGTCCCCAGCACAGAAGGGGGTGAAATTTAATTTAATCCTCTAATTTAAGAGGATTTCTATGGATACACGGAAGCTTTGACATGGCCCTCACCAATCTACATAATACTCCCCCTCTCCTGTGACCCTTTATGAATTATGAATTCTGGGCTTGTGCAATAAGATCTTCCATTAATATTAATGCTCACATGCCAAGAAAATATTGGCCGTGTTTTCTATTAGAGATGAAGATTTGTGAGTACAGCGAGTTGATGAGAACAATATATTATGACAAGATAGTTGTGAATTAAAACAGCAGTGGATATTTGAATCATTTCTGGGTCTTATCTGACCAGTAATCACACTAGATTTTATTTGCTCCACGATGAACACACTGCAGCTTTATTTCTGTTCAATATGTTCTTTGTTCTGTCTTTTTTGTCACAATATTTTTTTCACCCCACAGAGCTGATTGGTTAATATCCTTACACTTTATTTGTATCTCTTAAGAGATTTTATATTCTGAATAACTGGGAACAAATAAAGACTTAAAACACATAATGCTAGTCAGTGAGTCTTCAATTATCATTCACTGACCTTCTCATTCCGGTCATACAGTGCACAGTCAACTGGATTGAATAGGTTCCATGTTGTGAAGTCAGTTTTCCATTCTTTTTTTTTTCATCTCTCTCATTGCCTTCTCTCGTTCATGGAGAAACCCAAACCAAACAGGATATAGAGGCTCTTTGTGTGCATGATGTGACTTCTAAAAGAACCAGTGTTCCATTAATGCAGCGTCACGTGTTGATTAACTAGGTGGAATATATAGAAGCTTTGTCCCCAGGTTTAAGACAGGAAGACTGGAGGTCCAAAGAATGGCAGGAAAATGACAGTACCCGAATGGTACCTCCAGGAAAGATTCATTCCTGGAATGGCCAATATTTTTGTTGGAAACCGACTCAAACTCTACCCACACCTATAGAGGAAGTCATCCATTATTGATGGCCATAAGTATGCACACAACCATAAGTAGTAGAATCAGTTATTTTGAATATATATTTTACACTTTAAAAGGCTGACCATACACGCAAAACTAGAAAACCATTGGTAGTAAATTGTAATAGGAATAATGAAATGGTAGTAATGAAATATCCCCTAATTTTTTGTGAGCAGTGGACATAAATGATGCAATGTACATGTAAGGAATACAAGAAATAAGACAAAATAACCCATTTATAATTTAAAATGCTATAAATGTAATACAAAATTATAAGTGCATTTAACAAACTTACAACTGGTACAATCTGACCATTTAAAATCCAACCAATTGAGGTTTAATGGCTTTAATGAAGGACTATGGGCTATATCGTTAGTGCTTGACCCTGAATATTACGATAAATAGCCCAGTACTTTGACTGCTACGCAACCACACTTGTGTTATTATTAAGTGGAAACATCTAGGAAAGGCAGCGACTCAAACAGAAAGCTCAGGGACTGGGAGAGCCAGACCTTATTTCCAAGCATCAGTGTCCAGCGTTAATAATGCTCTTGTGGCTGAGTGGAATTGAATCCTACCATTATTGCTCCAACATCTAATGAAAAGCCTTCCCAGAAGAATGAGACCTAGAGCCCAACTCCGCTTATATGTAGTTATGAAATAATTTTCTGCAATCACATATGGTGTCTTAGTCCTGCGATTATTTTTTTTTTGCAGTATGGCTAGGTCTGCAGTATGCAAATGATGAGTATGATCAAACCCATTGTTCCACAAACTTCATAAGTTTCCCCTGGGTGATTATTAAAGTGAATCATTGGTGTTAATTACATTTACAGGGGTGACAGAGTGGTACACTGGCAGCATCACAGCTCCAGGGATCCCCAGTTGGGTGCCCAGGCTTATACTCTGCCCATGTCAGTGTGAGTTTCTTCTGAGTTCTGGGTCCTGCGTTCCAAAGACATGCGTTATGTAGCTGCCTGTGTGGCCTTGAAATGTTTTCGTAATTTCTATGTGGGATTCCTCTGGGTTTTCCAGTCAATAGATGTCTCTAAGGTGTTTGACACCTATACAGGAATGCTTCCCACTTTTAACCGTGTGCTGCTGGGATGGGCCCAACCTCCTTTTCCTGAATTGTATTAATTGGGTATGGAAAAAGAATGAAGGAAGTACATTTACAGCTTTTAGCTGGTGCCCATATCCAAAGTCACTTGCAGCTAATAATGGGTACAATGTTGAACAAGGTACAATCTGATGATCGAGGTCAACCACGGCAGCATCGTAATACAGGGACTTCAGCTCGGTAGTTCAGTGCCTTAACTGTAACGGTAGCACCACTATTCAATTCAATTCACATTTTATTTATATAGCGCTTTTTACAATGGTACATTGTCTCAAACCAACTTTACAATATTATATTAGCTTAAAAGGCCAATACCAGGTTGAGCAAGCCTAGGGCGACAGTGGCAAGCAAAAACTCCCTGAAAGTGGTAGGCAGAAACCTTGGGAGGACCAAGACTCAACAGGGGCCCATCCACCATGGGTGGCCTAGATGTTAATTAAATGAATACTTAAAAGTATATTAAATTATAGCAAAATTAGGTAAATAACAGTTGAAATCAATAACAAATCAATAGTAAATTTTAAATTATTAATAAAATAAATATTATAGGTAATTAAGTTTATAACTAAATTATAAAACATAATAGATTATAAAATGAGTCCTCAGTTGGAAATCCATTGAAACACATCATCTCCTAATGTCCAAACGATGGTGGGAGCTACTCTGGTGGGACTGGTTTCTGTTGATGAAGACCAGTAGAGCGATGGTTAGCCGGACGAACATCCAAGGGTGTGGTGCTGGAACTGGTACCAGAACATCATTTCACCAGAGAGAAAAGAGGAAATGTGGTTACTTATGGGTGAGGAGTACAGAGTCTATTATCAATCACTGATGCCATGTGCAGCATGAAAACTCCAACAGCACTAACTATAGCAGCATAGCTAAAGGGAGAGAACCAAATTTAACACAGCCAAGAGGCAAGAGCCAACCTGAGCCATGAATCATAGTTTAAATCTAACCAAAAGCCTGAGTAAATAAGAATGTTTTTAGCCTAGACTTAAACATTTGGACAGTGTCTGAATCTCTAACTAAAGTAGAACGTTTACAGTACACTACACACTACAGTGAATATTGTAAACAGTATCGATTCACCAGCTTCTTCAAATCAGTTTACAACTGCCTAGTGAATCAGTATGATCAAAATGATCAAAATCCCTCTATCAAAAAATGTATCTCATGCTGCCCTGCATCCAGGTTTTTGAAATAGCCAATCACATCCAAATAATCACACAAGGCTGCAAAGAAATTGGGCCTTAAAAGTTAGTTCTGACAAGGCCTGAGCCCGAGCTGTGCCGCTTTTTAAAAGCTGAACCCATTTACAACCTGACATTATTCAAATATGCACACTCTTTTTGCCTTTTGTGAAGAATGAGTCATTTATACGTTTTAACATAATTTCTTAATGAATAATGTAACACCCTTAACAAATTATATCAAGATAAATCATGGTAGATATTTGGCAGTTTTACCGTGCAGACCCAAGCCTGAGCAATATGATGAGAATTTTTAAAATCTTAGGTATTAATGGATCACTTGCTATATGCAGTACTTTACAAAAGTCTTTAGTGACCATTGTTTTAGTAACGGTGTGATAACTATAGAAAATATTGTCGATGATTGGACTAAAAATGTTGTCATTCCATAATATTATTTTCCACTGATTTATAAAAACTGCATACCAATGCCCTGCATGTGTATTGTAATAAGGAGACTTAAGAAATAATTATATGTGGTTATTATACCATTGCTAAAACAATTGTATTTCTAATCTAATTGTGGCCTAAGACTTTTGCACAGCACTGTATATCAGCTGTACAGTATATTCTCAATACAGATAATTGTAACCTGTAATAAGGTCAAACATTCAGGAGACAGAAATCTGGAACCTTAACACCATCTATTAAGTTGTATAAGGACGTATTATACAAAGTGAATGAAAGATTTCAGTAAGGAGAGTTTGTCTGAGCTCAGCATCAAAGACTGAGCACTATAGTTTGTCACTGTCAGGAAGCGCCTCCCTGACAGAGGTGTAATTACTGAAAGAGACTTGATGCCTTCATATGCTTTTTTACCAAACGGAATTCCATGACTATAATTTAAATGTCGTGTGTAAAATGCATGTACAGGATCTGCAGAACAAGAAAGGTTTTGTAATGCTTGTTTGTGTTCCTGACACTAATTAAAGCTTCTCTGTTTTACCTAAAAAGAGTAGTGCAGAAAATCCCTACACTGATTTGTTTGGATTCTCACCATCTTCTGTTTGATTGATAGCGAAGGCCAGCTTAGCTTGCTCTATATCTCCCTTTGGTTTGCCGTAACTGAAACTGACAAATGCTGAGGGAAAATCTAGAGTATTTACACACAGGCACTCTGCACCTTTTCATTCTGGCCACACAATTAGCTCCCAAGCCTCCCTGGGCTTGATGTTCACAGCCAAATGCTTGTCTTCAGTCCCCTGCTATTCACAGGCTGTTGGTATTCCTTGCCTTAGGCCAGGACTTTCATCTTAGCTTTGGAAATAAACTGTCTGGGATCTTCAAACACATCAATAATAGGCCTCAGCGTCCGTGAAAACAGCAAAGCAGATCCTGTGAGAGTGAAAGGCATGGGATAATAAGCAGAGGAGGGCTTGCTCTGCGGTTGGCTTGGGGTCATGATGCTGAGTGACAAAGCCAGCCGAACATCCTGCTGTCACTAAAGGCCGCTGAGCAGCTCTTTCCTTTCTCCAGCCAGCAGTATGTTGTTATAAGTATCGCTGATACTAAAAAAATACCTTCACTGCAGTAGGAAGGATGATGTTTAGGAAGAAGAGATGCTGAAGGTTACTGGATGGTCTGCTTTCTGCTCCATAAAAGTGGAGTGGCATGAAAGGGCATTTAAACAAAGCTCCAGAGACTATATGCATGTGAGAGAGTGGAAAAATCCCATATCTTCCAGGACACCTATGCCATCCTCATCTATTGACTTTGGAAAACTAAGCGGTTTCTCAGACCTCTGGGGAGAAGCGGAATTCTGCTCTCAGTTTTTCCTTGCCAGCTGTATTTTTAAGAGCAAGAGTCAGAGTTGAGGGTGTAGGGATAGGTTTGAAACGTCAGATAAACGCGTAAATTCCCAGTCTGCTTTGTATTTTTTCTTTTTTTTCTTTTTTTTTTGCAAAAGTACCGATGCCATTTAAGGCTGCTGAATTGTTGCAATTCAAGCTTATTCATCTTTTAATCTATGAACAGTTCAAGTTTGTGAGTACATTTAGCCCGGTGCTTTAGTTTTAGAACCGATCTAACACTTTAGCCCCGATTCCCAGCAGAGCTATCCAACCAGATCAGCCATCTCTGAGAAGGCGTTTTCCAACCTTGACCAGAAAAAGCAGGGAACAATGTGAAAATATTGACATTACATTATCATTATCACATTATTATGTGACGTGATAGTGCAGCAGTTAAGTTACTGGTCGACTGACCAAAAGCAAAACAACCCTAACCCTTGACTTACCCCATTCATCCTGGTCATGGTTGTGGGGTAGGATCTGGAACCTTAATCAGAATTTAAACAGGCACAGACAGCTTTGGCCTGCTGACGAGCACAATTCAAATCCCAGCATTGCATAACCGCCACTGATGGGTTCTTGCGCTTGGATTTTAACTTGTAAGACTGTATCTTGATGAAGGTGTCTGCCAAATAACTAATGTAAAAATGTATGTGTGTCTGGTTCACTCCCATAAATGCATGGTCTTAAAGTGCTCTAAATACGTGAACTACGAAAATACAGTACATAGAGCAATGGAGGATGTTTATTAGTGTGCTGGTTATGGAGGTGCAGTGGTTAGCTGTCTCCTCAGATTCAGACACCCAAGATCAGGTCCCAGCCTGGTTGCTGAATGTGGGTAATTTGCATTTTTCTCCTTGTCTGTGTAGGATTGCCTCAGGCATTTCAGTTTTCTACCAAATTTCAAAGATGTATTAAGCTTACTGGCATCTCAAATAAATGTCCCAGTGTGACTGAGTGAGCACGTGCCCTTTTATGGGCTGGCACCTTGTGTAGGGTTGATTGCTCCCTGTGCTACGTTGGGCCCCTCACCACTGAATTGAAAAGTAAATGGTAGTATGAGGTCCAAGTTAGGAACCGCCCCTGGACAGCGTGCCAGTCCAATGCAGGGCATTGAACTGGAGCTCACTGGCTATTTTCTCTTATTATGATCATTCTTTGTAAGCACTATAGATGGCTTTGTGTGAAAATCCCAGTAGATTAACAGTTTTTAAAATACTCTGTCCATCCCGTCTAGCAACAACGACCATTCCACATTCGAAGTCACTTAAATCAGCTTTCTTTTCCCATCGGATGCTCAGTAAAAACATTAGCAGGTCATCTTGACTATGTCTACATGCCTAAATGGACTGAACTGCTGCCAGGTGATTGGCTGATAAAATATTTGCGTTATGAAGCAATTGAAAGCAGAAATGACGTGTACATGTGCAACGCAACTTGAAAGCATTCCACAGGGTGAACACCACCCAGTTTTTCCACAGATTTTTTGACAAACTGCAAGTGTTTAAGCTGATCTTCCTGTCTTCAATCCTATTAGGGATAAATATGGTTCAAAGGGCTAAACGGATTCACCTTTCCTGTTTTGCTGGAGTGCTGACTTTTCAGTTTGCTAGATTTTAGCTTTAAATGCAATGGAAAGACAATGCAGCTGTTTAAACAGGCCTCACGTGGAGTCTTCTGTAATGAACACACATTCTGAAGGACCTACAATGCAGAATTTTCAGTTTATGTTCTGTGAACTTATTCCAAAGCCATAATTTGCTATAATGAATGTGATAGCATGATATATTGTATTTTGCAAAGGTTTCTTCAAATGGTCAAATGACGTTTGGCTGATTTTCTAAGAATTCACTGGGTGGACTGGTTTTGATTCATTTTTATCCAGTATGTTTCAAACTGCATGCATCAAGTGTATCATGTTTAAGTTTGTTCCCTGCAAAGGTTGAGGTAGATTCTGTTTGTTTAGAAAATCAACAAAACATGCCATTTGGACAGATGTAATTAAACCTAACAGGACTGTATGTTAATTATTCATCTAAGCCTTAAACTATTGTTAAGCTGTAAACCAATGCTGGCCTTATTTTTAAAGTCTCTGTGTTAATCTACCTTTCACCTTTCTCTCTCTCTCTCTCTCTCTCTCTCTCGCTCTCTCTCTCACGCACACACACATACACACACGTTTACACAAGCACAATATAATAGGTCTCTATACTGTCTCCTTGAGAGGACCTTGCCAGATGATTGATGACTTTCTTCTTTGGATGGCTGGGTAGGTGGATGCTTGTGTGCCACAGTGCATGAATAAATTGTTATTTTGCTTCTGGCTTGGCTGATGTTAACAGAATACAAAATCGAATTGAATACTATCTACTGCCGTCCATTATACTGCACAGTATCTACATTATACTACACATTATTTATAGCTACACATTATAATGTGTATCATCTACCACTCTCCATTATATTTTATGTTATATGCACCAGCACATTACACTGCACGTCATCCACAGCTGTGCATTACACTGTACGTCATTAACACCTTTACAGTCCTGGGCAACAAGAAATCCAAAATTGCATTTTAATCATCTCAACAGGGAATTAGCACAAATTAAACACTTACATTAAGTAACGTAGTATGGGATATACTTTAATGTTCAAGTCTGCTAAATGTTCAAGTCTTGTGGGTAAAAAATGGATAGGTTTTAACAGAAAGAAAAACAATGCTGTTCCACTCAATCCTGATGACTGCAAATGGTTGAGGAGTAGTTAAAAATGTTTCCCAAGTTACCATGTGTTTACTGTAAGAATAGATATTCCACAGGGCTCAAAATTTGGACTCTGCTCAGGCCAAAACAACCTATGATTTTTTGCACAGGAGTGTACTGTATCTACTTCTGTATGTTAAAATATACATTATCTATAGCAGTACTAGTAATAGAACTGTATAATGTTCGTTATCTTTGACAGTGCATTACAGCAGCACATTAACTTCACCTGTACAATATACTGTATATAATACACTTTTACATTTACATCATTTAGCAGACACCCTTATCCTCAGTGACCTCTCAATCCAAGCAATTGTGGGTTAAGGGTCTTGCTCAGGGACTCAACTGTGGCAGAGCCTGAACCTTCTGGTCCATAGTCCAGTACCTTAACCACTTGTACTGTCTATTAATTTATCTATTTTTGTACAGTTGTACATTATAGTGCATAATATATACAGCTGTACTAAGCTGTATCTTTCTATAGGTTACTATAGTTATTGTCAGATTATATTATACTATATGTTATATACTGCTGTAGATGCGCATCCAGTGAGCCTCCATAGATCTTATACGTGGTAATCATTGGTAAATATGTTTATCAAGGTACATCTATTCTGATAAATATATGTTAATGTATAGGGGGAATGTGCAGGTCATTGTCTTCAGCAGCGGGGAAACCTTCTGACGTCATCCCACATCTCCAGCCACGCAAAGAGAGGGAGCCTCCGCGTGCTTTAAACCCAGGAGGAGCCCAACACAGGAGAAACCAGTCCAGAGAATAGAGCGGCTCAGTGCACACTGGTAAGCAGCTGATGGCTTTTTTTTCTCCTTGTGATGCTTATTCTAATATTCAGAGATGGTGGCTATAGGGTGTTATAATACTACTATACTATAAACTACATCTGTTACGTTGCATAGATGCATATATTTTTGATTTAACTTCATTTGTTTATAAACATTTATTAAACTGGTTGTTTTTGCGATAGTTTTATAATAAAATGGCCTGCGTGTATGTTCTGGTCTTTCCAGAGGCGGAAAATGCGTGAAATAGCCTTACACTTGTGCATAACGTCTTAGTTAGTGACAACAAACACTCTATTTTGTTTGTAGTTTTACTGTTGTTCAACTTAACCACATATAAAGCGTGTATTATTTCATTTTCATACAATTGTGCCCTTTGCGATGTTAAATAACTCGCACAATAACAGACCTAATCTTTGCGCTCTCGCGTGGAAAAGTTGTTTTGGAAACAGATGGTGAAGGTGAGAATGAAGCGCCCCCTGCTGATGCTCTTGCTCCTGCACCTTCTGCTGGAGACTGACACGCTACGGTACTCCAACGGTTATTATTATCAGGACAACGGCGACGGGAACGGAGAGAGTACGACTGTTTGAATTCATTCCCATTATTAGTCTTCTGCTGCAAAGTAAAGCATCTGCTGCATCTGGAGTGTGCGTACAATTACCATGGACGCGTCTTTTCAACAAGATATCAAGTACTGTTTTGTACTGAAAAGCGTGTTTACTCCAAGCACACGCCTAATGGATGTCTTGGTGCGGTTGTTGGGGCAGTCAGTAAACGTTAATGCAGTACATTTTTATTGAATGATTACATGACTTTGGCTACTTTTCCAACGGGAATAATGTGGTTGCGCTGGCAGCATGGTGGTATGCGTTAGGGATACCACAACACCTCAGGGACCTCCGATTCTACTGTATTGCCCCAGCTTTCGAAGAATAAAACAGTGTAACAGCCTTGGTAAGGCATTCCCTAAAGCCTGTCTCATCCTAACACGTTTTTGGTCAGGATTTAATAGCTGTACTTTGAACTATTAGTAGTTGTTGTGTATTTAACATTGTAAGTAACTGTAAGTGTCATTCATGTAAACAGCTTTGCTTGGGGTTTTTAGCTGCATATTTCCAAGTTGTTTTAAGACATTAAACAACTGCACTCGGGCTTCCATTATATGTGTGTTTCATGTAAACAGTACTTTCAGGTTTTCAGCCAGATGTTTTAAATATTTAGGAGGTATTTCAACAATCGCCTTAATCGCCCATTTCGAGGCAACTGGTTCTCTATTCTAAGTACAAACGTTATTTTAAAGGCACGGGAATAATTGTCTGTGGTAATCACATACACGCTACGCATGCAGTGGAAATAAACGAGTTAAACATCAGTTCAAAGGAATTGGTTTTAGTTCTCACTCTATCCTGATATCAAAATACTCTTTGTTCTGGCTGTTGCATGTAAGAGATTGTGAGTAACAGTATGTAAGAGAGTGTTGAACATTAATAACACTCTCCAACTTTTTGTAGTATACTTCAACGGTGTTCGTCTTCACGTGGAGTCTCCCCAAACTTCAGTGTCTGCTGTCCAAGGAGGGAATGTGACTTTACAGTGTATGTACCGGTATGAACCCGAACTGAGTGCACCCCGGAGGACGAGGGTGAAGTGGTTCTGGCAGTCAGACACAGGTGTAGGCAACGAGAAGCACGTGATGGTGGCTTTGGGTTCCCGCCACAGGACATACGGAGACTTTAGAGGACGGGTACGCCTGCGTCGTAGTGCCCCGGGTGATGCATCACTGGTTATCAATTCACTGCAAAGTGAGGACAAGGGTCGCTACCGCTGTGAGATTATTGATGGTCTGGAGGACGAGAGCGTCATCGTGGAGCTTCAGTTCCGAGGTGACTGTACAGCTAGATTTTTTTTTACTAATTTCTTTTTAGTTGATCATCTCAACTACATCAACTGCCCCTGTTGGCCATTGGAAGGACTAGAAATTATGGCAGATGGACGTGAAAAGGATAACTCGTCACCTGCTTAGTTTGTCCGTTCAACTGTAGAAGTCCACTGCTTGCCAGTGAAAACAAGTGGTTGGCAGTAGTGAGTTGCTAAGAGGGGGCTCCATATATTACAGGGTCATGCAAACAGATTGGGGAGAGGCTGCAGACCAAATATGGGAGAAAAATGGAACTAAATATTCTGTATGTATATGGGCAGGCGAAAATGTTTTGGCTTGCTGATGTCACAAGTTCTATGCAAATGTCAGGAAAAAACAATGATGTGAACCACCGCCATATAACCAAGTAGGGTAAGGGCATATTTTAAAGTGCATTTAAGTGCATGACATAACCGTAACACCACTACGTTCCTACACTAGCATTCTGGCATTTTATTCTGTGCGTGTGATTAGGCACATGTCTTTTCAGGATACACTAAAGAAAGATTCAGAAATTAAAAGAAAGTTTTTAAGTTTTTTAAAAGTCTAAAAATATCATGTTTAATTAAATGTTTTGTCTCACACAAACCACTTCCAGGGGCGTGGTTAAGTTTTTTAACCATAAGGCGTGGGAAAGTTTTTTTTTTGCTAGGTCTGTTATGATTCTAAAGGCCCCAAACATATTGTGATCAGTTCTGACACGGTCCTTAAATGTCTGTGCAATTCTTATGTGTGTATTTTTCCAAAAACGTATTTCAGCTTACTTAGATTACACATAGAAACTACAGCTTGCAGCAGAAACGAATTAATGTATTTAATGCTGTTTGACAACCCAACATCATGGTGCGTTACTGCCACCAACTGGGTTTATACAGCACCGTGAAATGTAATCAGGCAGAAATGACGCAGCAGACGTCAACATGCATTTTGTCCCAGTTCTTCTGTAAAGCTTCAGACCTCTTTGAAGCTTTAAGCTTCTATCAACCCATCTATGGTATTCCACAATATACACTTCAAGGAAGTCTGTAGAGCTCTGCGTAAGAATCAGCACCGTGTGTATATTTGATACATACTGTATAAGTTCACTTGCTGATGTTCCATTACTTTGGAGTATGTTTGCAATTACTCATAGATAGAATTTTGTAGGTTGTATTCTGTCGTTCGTGTATATTCAAAAACGTAATTGAAAACAACAACTAACATGCAAACTATTTATTCCATACTCTATACTGTAAGTCTGACCTGTTGCGATGGACTGGCTTCCCATCCAGGGCATGCTTATGCCTGCACCCTGTGTTTTCCAAGTATAGGTGCCAAAATTCCCACAACCCTGACCAGGAAAAGCTGGATAAAAACAATTAAAACCCCCAAACAATACAAATATGTGTAAATAATAAATGACATTAATTACACGGAATATTATTGTGAACACATAGAAGAAAGAATGAATTTGAGCACACATTTTTTTGTACAGGAAGGGCTGGTGTTCATGGAGATGTATACGTACACATTGTCCATAACCAATTATACGTTCAGTTTATGAGTTCTGTGGTAGATTCAATTAAATTCAATTCAGTTTTATTTGTATAGCACTTTTTACAATAGACATAGTCACAAAGCAGCGTTTACACTGATGCATGACCAAGTGTCACAAATTGCATTCTATTTGTCCCTAATGAGCAAGCCAATGGCGACAGTGGCAAGGAAAAACATATCCTCACATCTTTTCATCTTCACGTCTCTTCTCCACAGGTATGGTGTTCCCATATTATTCCCCCAGAGGGCGCTACCAGTTGAATTTCCAGGAGGCTAAAGAGGCTTGTGAGCAGCAGGCTGCCTGCGTGGCCACCTTTGAGCAGCTGTTTACAGCTTGGGAGGAAGAAGGTCTCGATTGGTGCAACGCTGGCTGGCTGGCTGATGGGACAGCACAGTATCCTGTCTCAGTGCCCCGAGATGCCTGTGGTGGCACAGAACTAGCACCAGGAGTAAGGAGCTATGGCTTACGTGACAAAACCCTTGACCGCTTTGATGTGTTCTGCTTCACTTCTTCTATCAAAGGTGAACATTCTGCTTCACATCACTGACTTCACACATGTTGTTACCCATTCAGTTTTAGGGAGGACCTGTACTCACTCTTTCACAATTGTTTTAGGTGCCTTTTGTTTGTTGTTGTCAGTTGTTGACTGAATCACAATTGTTGCTCTGCAAAATTGTCTTTCACACCAAAGGGATCACCATATGCCACCACCAGGATGTTTGTGGGTGTTCCAAAGTGTGTACAAGGGTGTCAGGCATATTTATTTTTTTGAGCTTGTGTAATGGTGATTAGTGATAGGTGTAAGTATCACTTGGACCCAGTGCAATTTTAACAGTTTACATTTAACAAGGTCCTGATGACTATATTACTTAAACTTACAAATTTACATTGCTTGGCTTGCCAACATAACAGTGGAATCACTAGAGATTTCTAAAGATGTATATGTGCATGCATGCATGTGTGTGTGTGTCTTTGTGTATGCAAGTGTGTGCGCTTGAGTATTTGTTGGTTGTGCTAGGCCTGCATTATGAAACAAGCCTAAAGAGAAGAGTTATGTCATTTAAAGTTTGTATTAGGTACATAAATTATATTCATTATCTATTATCCATCTACTAAGAGAATGTACTGATACATAAATATACAGCAAATATTACTTGTAGTAGCAGGTACTAAATACACTTCATAAATACCAAGAAAATAGACCTGCATTCATGTACAATATTGGTACAACCCCATATCAGAAAACGTTGGGACAGTATGGAAAATGCATATAAATCACAGTGTTTCTTATAATTTTATTTAATTGCAAAAAGTATGAACCTAAGAAATTTCCTGTATTGTCGGGTGAACTAATTTATTAATAAGCATCTGTTCATTTTAGGGCTGCAACACATTTAAAAAGTAGGGACTGGAGCAATTTTGAGTTGGTAATGAATTCTGTCTGTCATGGTATGGGCCTACGTCAGCACCCTAGGCAAAGGTAATATAAACTTCTTTGATGTCAGCATTAGTGCAGAAAAGTAAGTTGAGATCGTAGAGCAACATATGCTTTAAGCCATCATATTTTCCAACAAGACAATGCAAAACCACATACTGCACACAAAGCCATGACTCTGAAAGAAGAAGGTATGGTTACTGGACTCGTCTGCCTACAGTCCTAATCTGTCTATAGTAGAGAATGTGTTTGAAATTTTGAAACGAAAAATGCAAAAACTATGACCCCGTTTTGTTGCACATCGGAAGACGTGTTTGCAGGAAGAATGGGACAAAATAAGACCCTAAGTCACTTGGCATTCTCTGTACCAAAATGACTTTTAGGTATTGTGAGAAGAACATTACAATGTGGTAACTGCTTTGCCATTGCAACTTTCTTTGCAATGTGTTGCAGTCCTGAAATGCAGGAATGGGTGTTTATTAACAAAGTGAAAAGTTGACCAGACAAAACATAAAATATCTCAGATTCATACTGTCTGCAGTGAAATAAAAGACAAAGTTAATGTAGGAATACTGTGTTTGTTCTATATTCCTTTTTTCATACGGTCTCAACTTTTCTGATTTAGAGTTGTACAACTGTACTATGTTCTATAGACGAAAAAAAACCCTCTTTTTGATTTTGTATTTTTTATATCAAGCACATAAAGGTGCTGAAGAGCAGAAACAATTATTGTTTCCAAAAGAAAACTGGCATTGTGTTCTGAAACTGGCAGAAATAGATATGTGACAGAAGAATAAAATATTCATCAGCAGTTCCTATACTCCTGCTGCAGACTGCTGTTCATTCAGTTATGCAGTACAGTATACCAATATAGTACGTGTTTAGAGTAAACATATAATATTAAACTGAATGGCCAACATAAAACCATAGACATTTATATTTCTATCTTTCGGTCAACAATGATTTGAGCCATTCAGTAATGGATACTGGATTAAGCAGTTTGCTAAGTGCTTGTGAAACATGAAATGGTTTGTTTCCCACACTGTAAAACCCAACAGGTGTTCCCAAATTCAGCATGATTAATTACAGCTTGAGCTGGTGCAGAAAACGTGTATATGGTGCTTCATTCCTGCAAGTGTTATTATTCCTTGCAAACCTTGGAGGAGCCATTTATACTTTAGGTAAAGCCAGCAGGCAGCATTTAACATGCATATCATATCCACCCCAGCCTTCTTTTTTGAAAAATGCAACTGGCCCTGGCTTTGATCCTCAGTTAATTCTCACGAGTCTCAGTCTTGAAAGAGCAAATACTTTCTCTGATTCCCTGTCTCTTGAGATGGTCATCACTAAGGAATCTGGTGTTTCATATTGACTTTCATTTTTTTTTTCCTAAACTAATTACTGGTCCATATTTTTTTCAGACCTGGCAATGTCTGAAAAACCTGGCAAAAAATGTTAAATATGTGTAATGTTAGCACATCGTTTAGGCTTTGATGGACAATCTGTTTAAAGGCTCAGTTGTCAGCTGTAATGTTTTGCTTTGGAGGTAGCCAAGGATCATAATTCACTTGCTCTTTTATCATTGACTGACTACATGAATGACTACATGACATGTTTAACCCAGGGTAGACTTTATGGTGCCACCAAGAATCATAATAAGCAACTTTCCCTTTTCTGGACTTCAGGTGAGGTCTACTTCCTGCAGCATCCACTTAAACTGAATTTCTCTGAAGCAGTGGAGGAGTGTGTGCAGGACGGTGCTCAGATTGCCAAAGTGGGCCAGCTATACGCAGCATGGAAGTTTGTTGGGTTGGATCAGTGTGATGCCGGCTGGCTGGCTGACGGCAGTGTGCGTTACCCAATCACCAAACCCAGACCCAACTGTGGCCCACCTGAACCTGGCGTGCGAAGTTTCGGCTTCCTTCCCTTGCATTTAAAATATGGCGTGTACTGTCACAAAGTCAGATGGTAAGAATCTGTCACAGCTGTGCTCGTCAATCAGTTGCAGATCAGTTCTGGAAGGTGATTGTACGCTGTGATGATTCACCGCCTACACTTCTGTATTACAAATGAAGTAAGAGTCCGAGCTGTTCCTGAGCTTATGTCCCAGTAAGTCTGCAAACGTTTAGATTTGATGAATTTAGCAGAACTGACAGAGTTGTCTTTTCAATATGACATTTACTGTGTTTGTATGCAGATTTAAACATTAAACCAATACATGTGACTCAGGGAACTGGTCTGCATAAACAAAATGATCACATCACAATCAGTGACTGACATTATACATACATACAAATTGTACACAACTTCAACATGACATTATAGGCAATCATATATTTACATTATATTTCTCATAGACAAATGCACCAGATACATTCCATAAATGAAGTGACATAAACTTTTGAAAACAGTTCTAATTATCTTCTTTGTTCAAATGAAACAAAGCTTTGAATATGAGACATTCAACAAATAGTCATTTGTTTGTTTTTATCCAACTGTGTTTATCCAATTCTCAAATACACACTGTGTTTAATTCCCATGTTGTTTGGAAGATGACATGGAAGAATCTTATTACGGCTCATTTTAGATAATAAAAGGTTTTTTTTTCCAAACAAAATTCCTTGGCTTTTGTTTGTAAAGGGACACTGGAGTTTAGACCCAGTTTAAATAGAAATTAGATTAGATTAGATTCAACTTTATTGGCATTACACATGTAGAAATACAGTGCAACAAAATATTAGATATAAGTGAGAGAGTGTATGTGTAATTGTGTGTGGTTTTGTTGAACACTTATTTACATGTACAACACATATTTAATAATATTATAATAGTTTTTATTTATTTTCCCTTTATTATAACTTCTTTTCTCTTTAAACGCAAACTTAACTTTCTCCACCTTTCTTCCAGTTTTAGTTTTTTTTTTTTTTTTAAATATGCTTGATCTTTTGTTGTCTCTCTCTTCAATCACTTTGTTGTGTTAAGTTGAAGGCATCTGGACTTCTTGAAATCTACTTCTTGTAGATATTTCACTTCGTCATCCAAAAAGCTTATTCTGTTTTAGACACTGATACTTGAGACTGCCCTGGAACTTGGGACTCCCCATCAGCGTCTAGAAATAAAGTCCAGTTTCCTTCAGCTCAAACACTCGTGATTACAGTTGGTCGTTTATGTATTGAGGAAAATGATCCAATTTTACATATGTAGGAATCTAAAAAAGTATGTGAACCTCTACAATTAGCAATTAATTGGAAGCAGAATTTAGAGTTGGGTACTTTCAATCCATGGGTTGACGATCAGGCATGAATGACCATACTATATTTAAAGAACAAGGATCTATCAAAATCAGATATTCACTGCATATGTTTATGGAAGTGTATGATTGAATGAATAAATGGGATCTTGGAAAGAGATGTGATGGTGCTTATCGCTCTGGAAAAGGGTACAAAACCATACCGAAGTTTTTATACCAAAGTCAGACAAATTGTGTAAAAATGAAGGATACTTGACTGATCAACAAATATCTCTTCAAGAGCAAGGTTTGTATTAACCTGTGAGGTTTCAAAGGAACTCAGGATGAACGTCAAAGCAACTCAAGGGCTTAACTTAATGTTCTTAAAAGCCACTGCTCTCCAAAAAGAACATTTCTTCCCATCATGCAGCACATTTTCAGTCCAGAAATCTATTATAAAAACGTTTTTATTTAAATAAGAAGGTGATTTATATCTAGAGACAGAAAGACACTACATTCCGGCATGAGAAACTCATTCCATCTGTAAAGCATGGTGGTGGTACTACCATGGTTTGGACCTGTTTGGCTGCATCTGGAAGAGGACAGCTTGCCATAATTGATGGAACAATGAGGATAATGATACCAGTCTGTGATAGCATCCCTAAGCAAACAAACAAATATTTAAGCACTAAAATTAATGTTTTCTATTAGCCAAGTCAAAGCACTGACCTAAATCCAGTACAAATGTGGAAACAATTCATATGATGAAACTCATGGACAGCTCAGAGTTTAAACTGTTCTGTGTGTAGAAATGGGCCAAAATAAGCTGATGTGCAGGACTGATAAACACTTACCAGAAACATTTAATTGAAGGTATTGCTGCATAAGGCGTCATACCAGATACTGTGCCAAAGGTTCACATGCTTTTCCACTCACAGATAATACTGGATCAGTTTCCTTACTGAACAAATGATAATAGTATAATGTTGTCTGCATCTACTTTTAGCCATTTTGATTTTTTGTTATCGTTCATGGAGAAATACATAAAATGCTAAAGGGAAATACTAAAGGGAAACTCTAAAGGGAACAGTATAAAACTTTCAAGTACCACTGAACGACAAGATTCCAGACATTTCACACTAACCCATCTATCCAGTATTGTGTTTAGTATTGGTTTAAAATTAAATATCCCCTAATTTTTGTGAGCAGTGTATATAGCGTTAAAGCAACATGCATGGTCTTCATTGCATTAGCCATAATTCCTTCATTGTCATATGTTCTTAATCCAATATAGGGCTGCAGCCACCCAACGCCCAACCACTAGCAAAGGGTTTAATACAGGAACTAACTCGAGACAGGGCATTATTCAATCGCAAGGCTCATGTATTCACTCGCAATGGTACACACTGGAGACACTGGCTGACCTGAGGCATGTTTTTAAAATGTAGAAGGAATCCGGAATACTCATGGAGACATGGAGAGAACATGCAAACTCTACACTGGCTGAGTACAGAACCAGAGATCCCTGGAGCTGATGGTGGCAGCACAAACCTGCACCACTGTGCTACTATCATATTAGCCAATTTCACCAAAACACATAAAAGATAGATTTGTGTATCTCTACCATTACCAAGTTTCTTTGAGGTTCTTCTCACAGCAAGAAGGTCACAGGTTCAATCCCAGGGTTTAGCGGCCCAGGTCCTTTCTGTGTGGAGTCTGCATGTCCATGTCTGCGTGGGTTTACTCCATGTACTCCGGTTTCCTTCCACAGTCCAAAGATGTGTGTTAGGTCAACTGATTACTCTAAATTGGCATTGACGTGTGTGTGTGTGTGTGTGTGTGTATGAACTTGTGTATGGATATAACCTTGTGTGTCGCTGAGATGGCCACTGATGCCATTAAACAAGCCAAATAAATACACAAATAAACCAAGGTTCCTTTCCAGTAACATCTCTGGTTTAAATGAAAAAATGGCACTTTACATAAACTACAATCATGAAAAATTCATCCTTACAATAATAATTATTATAATAAATAATCATTACATGGCGTAAACATGCACCAGGCTCATGCTTTGGTCTGATTTGAACCTTTAGAGAATATTTGGACTTAATTTAAACAGTTTATGTGCGGTAACTGGAAAACATTTTTCATCTAGGCCTACTCACCTACTGTTTGAAGCCATTACCACTGAGTGGAACAACATTGATTCTGCAGTTTTTATATTGACTCATTGTTTTGTCCAGGAGTGCACATAAAGCTAAATATAACCCCAAGCTTATTACCCAAGATTAAATATGGTAATAATGGTCATGGCACTAAAACTACACAAATTAAGCCTGTAAATGACCTGCATAAAAATACGGTGATTTCACAGATTAACCGTTAGAGGGCGCACTTAGATAGCGTGAACAATATTGACGGAGTAGTTGGGGCTCAGGGTTGTTTATACAGCAGTACTACCCTAAAGGAGATACCACTCAATGTCAGGATTACCCTATTACATTTAGAAAAAAATTACTGGTAATTCCCTAATTTCTCTGACTCGCAGTTGTCCTGTTCACACCCCCCTCCTGCGTGTGGGTGGAGTGGGGGAGTTTGAAAATAAAAAGACAGCAGTGTAGCTAAGTTGGACGTTTTCCTACAGCCTGAAGGTGCTTACTGTTAGCTATGAAAGCCATATTCATGTGGCTTGTCCCCTTTTTCAATTAGAAATTCTTGGTATTGGAGCTGCTTAATAAACTGCTAAATAAACTGTTTGTTTAGAAACTGTATAGGGACAAGTCTTAGTAAGCTGCAATGCATCTAAATTTTCAACTCCCTGTTTGCTTCTAGTTCGAAAAGTATAGGGTATACTAGTCAAAATGTTTCCTAGCCTTTAAAATGAGAGATTATGTAGAGTTCCATGATAGTTTAGCCTGTACTGAAATGGGTTACTACATATTTGTTTGTATTTGAGTATAAAAGCCCCATGCTAATTCAAACCTCAGCCCCTTACCCTACCTCAAAGTACACAGTTTTTGTAATTTGTTGGTCATAAGATTTGTTCCACAGGAACTGGCAACACTGGCTAGAGAGCAATCTTATTACCAGGGTCATGCACTACTTTTTCATGTGATAACTTGTCTGATCCTTGTTTATTTATTTATATTTACTGCTTGGACCCACTTTCCGAATATCCTGCACACTTAAACTGCCTTTCAATTTAATTGGCACTTTTTCATTTTAATGAAAGTAATTTAATGTGTTTTATTTGTACGTTCAACTTGACTTTAGTCAACATGCGGTCCAAAAATGGCAAAGGGGAAATCATCCCTGCACATCATCCAACAAGGCCTCAGGCTGTAAGGAGAAAATTCCTTGCCTAGTTTAAGATGTAGCTGCATCCCAGTTCAGGGGTTGCTTGCTTTGAAGGATGCAGTCTACACAATCAGTGAAGGTGTAGTGAAGGCCAAACTGCAACAGTAGAACACAACCGCAATGGTTTAACAATAACATTTAAAAATAATATTAATTTTGGCCCAATCTAAAACATTTACAAACTTTCAAGTACCACTGTAATTGCTTTAAATATCAAATGTATA
>JAUZST010076492.1:0-21111 GCA_034779995.1 Parotocinclus haroldoi | reverse complement strand
TATATATATATATAAAGAGCAGGTTTAAGCGGTTAGGAAAACGAAATTTTTATATGTGTTGAGTGTTAAAAAAATGAAAATGAGATGAAATTAATTACTAAGCAAATATGCATGCTTGTTTGGTGAAATACATCCAGTGTTGCCTTTGTTAGATTGATAAAAAATGTTCTTAAATAGTTTCAGAACTAAAATAGCATAATAGATTTTGTAGGAGCATGCTGCCCTCTTCAGTAGAAACATGATACTCCTGCTGTTAGTTCTGCATTAATGGTCCGTTGGCTATTATTCTATCTGTAACCAAATGGTGTAGAAACGCGGCAAAGACATTTAACTCCGAACTAGGGTTCTCAAATGTGGCTTATCCGTTTTGAACGGCCAAGGGCATATGTTACAAATATTACAAAATAACTTATACACTGGCTTGAGATAATGAAAACCTAACCTACTGGTAAGCAGAACAATAAATAAACGGCTCATGTGTAAACTGGGCAGTTATGTCTTGTCAATGTTTATCACCAATAAAATGATTATGTTCAATTTACATGTTGTCATTTAGCTGATGTTGATGCTGATCCAGCTCTGAACTCTGCACCTGCACAGTAAAGTGCCTTAAGCACTGCACCATCACACCACAGTGAAGCAGTAACAAGGGTCCATATGATAATATATGACTAAGGAAATTTGATATCTTTCAATTACAAACGTATGGATGGCATTTTAAATTCAGAAACACTCTAAACTAGAAATAGTAAAAATATATTTTTCATATATTTGTGTATAACAGATGAAAAGGTTCACGATATACATTCACAGACACAGAGCTGAGGTTCATATGATTTATTATTAAAATGATCTCATAACATGTTTTCCATTCTTCAACAGACGTGTTTTTTTCAGTTGTAAAGTTGCCTTCACTTTGCTGAATTGCTGTGGATTCAACGTTATGCCAATATGCAGCTGGCGTTTGTATAAGTCTTGTTTTATACCCTACAACACAATAACCATATGTCACTGCCCCTTTCCACTGCTATGACGTCCCTTTTAACATGGTGAAAATTAACATTATAATCTAACAAAAAGCAAAACATTTATACATCATTTACATATATGTAATTATAAAGCTTACAAAGCCTCACCAGCAGCAATCTAAGCAATTCTCTCCATTGCCAGTTAGCACTTTTGTGTATTTGCCGGTATAACCACAGAACTATTTGTACCAGATGCACTGATTGCAATGCAATGATTTTCCTTGTTCCTTAAGTATTCCTGCTACAACACATAATATCAGGTCAGAAATAGTTTCATAATTTGTTGAATAGCTGAATTTGGTGGGTTGAAATAATAAAAAAAAAAACAATAACACAAACTAGTATTTCCCAGTACCATGACAATGTTTTCAGCAAAGAGGCAATTCCATGAGAGTAAGAATACAAACATAAACAATAATAACCGTTTAAGGTCTTACCATAACTACACATAGGTGTTGCCTTTGCATTAAAGTATGAGTGAGCATAGTTTTCTCTTTATAGCTCTAATCACAACATAGGTTCACAACAGCTGTGCATGTGTTAACATATTGTATTAGGTGTTAGCTTTAATGACAAACTGTACAATGAGTAAGTGCTCTTATGAACCAGTGAAGCTGCTTTAGACTGATTGCTCACCTCTCCTGTCTGGCCCAAAGAACGTGGCTGTTCATAATACATACAATTCCCAACTACACAGATGTATAAACAGTACATACAAGATTATATGGACATACAACACATCCGTATGTGCTCTTTCCATTCCAGATTTGGTCCCCATTTGGTTCTACACCAGTCTCCACTTTTTTCTGAATGCTTTCCACCAGATCAACTAAACATATTCTTTATGTGGAATGTTTTTAGAACTGTATTTACATGAGAGGCAATTTCTTGTTTTTAAATTCCTCTACATTTTCTCCAAATTTAGCCCAGAGTGGAGCAAGCAAAATACCTCACAACATAAGACCAATGTAAACATTTCTATACAACACAAACATAAGGAAAAACCTAACTCCGATTAATTTTTCTCTGTATAGTTTACAATATATAAATCAAGTGCAATTAAAGTCCCAAATATTAGTTACAAAACATCTGTATCTGGCAGGTAGTCTTAACTTGTCTTACAGGTTTATATAATCTCTTTTGCTTGCTTGTTTACTGCAATACCTTTAATACATGTTTGGAACAGAATACTGATCTCCATACTGAGACTGTTTTAAAAAAAAATCAAAAATAAAAAGTAATTGCACACCAGTCATTTCAAAATGTAATCTTGTGCATGTCTGGGGCATGAAATAAATTCTCAAACTAAGAAAATATATGTGCATGAAAGTACACCTGCATGGCATAGGCTTGCACAAATTTACTAACACACGTATATACATGCATACGTACATACATATACAAATATAGAGATATTAAACATCCATGAAGTGGGTCTCTGCAAATTGTAGCACATATAAATATTGATAGGGATATAAAACCCAAAGTAAACCATTAAAAACTAAACAAAAAGCACAGAAAATAGAAACATGGAGAAAAGACATGAGAACACAAGCGGTAGGAGGAAGATCAGACCTGCACTTACTGTGGCAGTAATGCATTCTGGGATTTAGCTAGAAATTTAAACCAATACAGAGAGCCAGAAGCAGGGAGAAAAGCTATAGAGTATTAGAGGAATATGAAAAGAGGGCCAATTAAAATGAGGATAGAGTAGAGCGAGGATGGTTCAGGTTTCTATTTGTAAGGCCGTAGAAACCTGGTGACTTTAGAGCGCAACAGCTTAATGAAGGAGCGAGGGAACATCTCTTTGGACTCCTGCACTGTGTACTTAAAATAGTTATGAGGGTGTGCCAATACATCAAACAAGGCCTTGATCAGCTTCTTATCCTGAAAATGAAGGAGCATATCATATTTAAGATTTGTTTGTCATACCTTCAATATATAAGTGTTATGCCAAGTTTATCGTTAAATAATTTCTTGCAAGGAAAGTCCAGTAGAACCTCTAATGCTAAATCACTAAATGTAAATACAATATACGCTATACAAATTCCTGATATAATTTATATGTTTATTCCGCTGACATGTAAATACATGTTACACCCTCCACTTTAGTTTCAATAAATTTTATTACATGTATGACATTTAGCAGACGTAAATACTCTGCTAATAAAATATTACAATGTATAATCCAAGCAATTAAGGCCTGGAAACCTTGCCTTTTTTCCAGTAATCCAGTACCATAGCCACTGTGCCACCAAAATTCCAAGTGCCGGTTATTTCAGTAATTAATTATAAAGTGGTGTAGGATTAAGACTTTTCTTGAAAGCACTATAAATTTAAAACTTGAGTGAGTGTTCTTTGAGCTTTATGACATTACTTGGACTATGTTTACACAGCAGGTCACCATATGTTAAAGATATGTTCATGTCATGGCAATGTGAACGTAAAAAAAACAAACAAAGACACACACATTACACCTGACAATTTCAGTTCCATCCTGGGCCACTGTCATATATGATACTGAAATCCAACACATTTAATTTAAATTATTGTCCCGCTTCATAAATCATGAAAAGATTTATAATATATAAATAAATAGTTAGATTAGATAATTAGATCGAATGCCTTTGATATTCTAAAGTTTAATAAATTCTTCGTCTTTAAAGCTACATAGTACCACCACTCCTGTCTTGCATCCAGTCAGATTACCACATAGAAAGCCATCACAAGCTTGGAACTCTGTGTAGGTTGTTTACTATTAACGAGGTCAAGAGGTCAATTCAATAGCATGTCCTGTTTAGACTTATTATATAAAGGCCAACTTGTAAACAACTTAGTAAAAGATTCTGATTGGAGGAGTAAATATGATAAGGGTGTATTTTACCTGTAGTGTAATCGAAGACTTACATTTGGCCAAGGGTAAATCTGCCAGGTCACTGATAAACTGATTAGCAGACTTTTTGGAAAGGTGAAATTCTATGAAAATTCCACAAAAGGATTCACAGAACTCCTTAACTCATTCTACAGTGATGGCTTTACACACTAGTTAGCCCAGTAATTAGAAAAGGTGCCTGCATACTTTATATTCAGCTATGTGATACAGTTGTCAATTTCGTAATACTGTTATGTATTACAATAATTGACTCCAATATATTCCCGCAGGTCTCTTCTTTGTCCAATCCAAGGAAAGATTGTAACATTATTGCATATGGCATCTGCTTGCACATGAAAATTTGATGGACATGTAAGCTGGACAACACTCTTGCAATTTCCTATTCTGACTGAAAGGTTATTAATAGCACTGATATGTCCTGAAATGGGCTGTTAGCTTAGTTCTTACTTTTAATATCTCCTGGTGATTCTCTGATGCGTAGAGTCGACCATCTCGAACAATATCCTCTATGAGCTGCTGGTAATCCTCTGCCACACAAAAACATGGACATGGTAATACATACTTAACACACCTAAAAATGCTACTTTATAATTATGATATTAAGAGTGAGGATGGTCTAACCATCATAGGTGACGTAGGGCACTTGAAATCCCTTGCCGCTGTTACCCTCATTGGACTTGAACTGGATCCAGAGTTTGCGTGAGCGGGAGGTAAATGCGATTGGTCTCTCATAAGTCTGGCACGTCTCATAGGTTGTTATGGATGTGGGCTGGGCTAAGGGAGGAGGTGGAAGTAAATTGTGTCATTGTCTAAATGAGTGTACCTGAGAGAGGTAACTAGATAGATATTTTACTAAATATAATCACTGTCTTTTAAAGAATACGACTAACTAAAATGCGAAATTGCACTCCAGTTTGCTAGCCCACCACCACAAAGACCCAGTTTCGAGTTCCAGAGGTGCCTTTGTGGCGGGGCATCACACAGACATAACTAGCCGTGTCTTAGTGTGGAGAGGTTGGTTGGGTGATCACTCCCAGAGCTGCAACAGCAACTCCAGAAAACCCTGAGATGGACTGGTGTCCTGTCTAGGGCACACTCCCACAACCATTCGATGGATTCCGTGATGGGCTCCAGACCTCCATAACAAGAATAAGTGTGGATAAAAATGGAAAACTTAAAATAATACAACTCAAGTAATGCTAAATGCATTAGTAACAAAAAGTAACAACTTTCTAATGGACATTCTAATGGACAAGACGTAATGAACGTACCACTTTTCCTCATTACAAGCACATCTCCACACTCGTCCTCAATGGGGAGGAAGATCTCAGGTACCACAATCAGGATCCTCCTCTTGTTGGGGGGGTTGATGGTCCACACACAGTCTACATTTGATGGGTAGTCCCCGGGATAGTTGGGGGACTCAATATATCCCATAAAATCCCCTAGCTCGCCTCCACAAATGTGGTCTACATAGAAAAAGATAGTCAACAGCATCACATTCAAATTCCATGCATACTTACAACAGCTACAAATTCCTTGGAAGTTCTTTCTGAAAGTTTTAAGTTATTTGTACAAAAGAATGTCCTGTTTCTCAATATTATTACGTAACTTAATCTCTTGCCCTGATAACAATTTTCAAATGGTGAAACGTTTCACTATGTTCGTCATTGACTACACCAAGATCTGCATGGAAAAATTCCAAGTGTGAATTCAGAAATTAATGACAATTTTCTTGCACTGCATGGTGTTGTATGCTTTAAGTATGCTGTCAATTGGCTAAACGTAATTATGTGTTTTGTAGTACCCATGTAAATTCTTAATAACATCCTTAAAATCCTTCCACTCTATTTTTTTCTGGCCCCACTAAGAGGTCTTTGAACTCAGTATTATTAATGACCTACATGATATGTGGACCAACAAGGATGTCTTCACTGGCATCACTCATTCTTGGAAACATCTGTCCACTTATTTGTTCATTGCTTTCACGAAATGTTTCATCACGGATAACAAGTGTCATATGCACAACACTTTTCTGCATTTGAACGAATGGTTACAGGGTGGCCAGTTTTTTAATGTAAGAATTGGCCTTTATCGTGGCTATCCCATTCGCAAGGGAAACATCAGTACTTTGTATAAGCAAGCTGCATTCCTTGTAGTAGGGCCAATACTTTTAGATCACCACAGATGTTCCAGTCATAATTGTTGTAATCTTATGTGTTTCAACATCAGTTCCATGTTATTGTACTTTCATGTGTACTGCATAGCCAACTGGTATTAAAGTACAAGATAAACTGTAGTAGTTAACCTGAATACAGAGGTTTGTTCTTGACAGTTCCACACAATCAAAATTGTTTCCACCTGGTGAGATCGAACCCAATTCTTAAAAATTTGAACCAAGTCAATCAATTCAATCAGAATAACGGGGGATCAAGAGTTAAACATCTGTATTATTACAGATAATTAGTTTCCACATCTAGTTCATGTATTCTGCCATCTTTATCTGCATCACCTATGCTTCATGTCTCCAGTTGCTTCGGTACTTGAAAACTGTCATCGTGGAACACTGGGCTTATTACTGAAGGCAAATTGGGGCATTTAATAGATGTGTTATTAATAGTGGAGAGGCCAGATACATTGGTCAGACGGCAGTAACAGTCTGTCATGTGATCCTTTTGTTCTCAGCATATCACTGGGGCTGCAGATGACATTGGCTTCCGAGCCAACCCCACATGGTAAAGGCACATGCCGCACAACAAATGTGATGAGTGCAGGGTCTGTCTTGGTCAGTACTTATACATCCAAAGCCGATCCTATAGGGTTTCTTAATAAGTGCAGTCTTAGTGCATCTTTGAGCCAAGTATATACTATGTAGTATGCAGTAATGGGGAAATTGTGCTGTATTAAATCTTCCTAAGTGAATCCTGTTGTTAACTCGTTATGTTATTGCTGAAGATATGTGCCTCAATATGCATCCTAAGTTTTTAAAGCCTGTTTACCACATACATACCTATATAAAGTATATTTACAGAGCACCTACAAAAAGTGGAAGCCCTGGGATTCTTTAACACGCCAAATCAGGTTGCATTGTGGACATTATACTAGTCGATTTAAAATATGATGGGAAATCACACGAAAAATAGATTTAATCTGAAATCCATATTTGTTGGCAGCAACTTGCAATCCCTAAAATACTCCCAAATGGGTAAAGAATAATATTTTAATTGTTACATGTAACTGACGTCTAAGTGCAATTGTCGGGCAGTACTTAATATATTTTATACCATCGCATTTGAATGTCAAAGTCTCAATATAAGCTTATATAATTTGTTATTTGCAGATTAAATATTGTGTAGTAACTGTAATTTTGGACTAGTTACTATGTTACTTTTCTTTAATTGTCTCAAATATGCTTTTTGATGCTGTTAGTACATATAATATTCACATAATATTTACTTATATACAGTAATAATATTGCCTTACTCTTGCACTGAGTGACATTGGTAGCACCATCAAAGTCAGTGGTGGTGTTTCCAGGACAGGTGACACAGTAGTTTTGACCAAACTCAGACTGATATGTGCCAACAGGACAACGAATACAGCGGTGTGTACTAGAGTTGTAGTAGTGTCCTGAAGCACAGTGGACTATTCAAAACACAGAAAGACAGCAAAAGTCAAGTGAGAACAACAGTACCAAACTAATAAAAGAGAGATTTAAGAGCATAACTTGAAATTCCCATTCGCGATATGCAAATAAGATCAAATTCAGTGTTTAAGCGTTTTACCTTTTGCTTCACAGTCTCTGAAAGACGTGCTTCCTGTGTGTTTGGTCATAAGACCTCCACCACATGGAAAGCAGAGTACACGACCTGGCTCAGGTTGAAAGGAGCCCAAAGGACATGGCTGGCAAGGATAAAATCCATCAGAAGAGAACTGTCCAGCAGGGCACTGACCTACAAAAAAAGTAAGTCCATTTGTGTGGAGTCTGTATGTTCTTTCCGTGTCTGCATGGGTTTTCTCCAACATTCCAAAGAAATGCTAGTGTTACACGTAATACACACACACACACACCTCCACACTCAGAGACGTTCTTGGCCCCTGTAACTCCCTGTGCCTGGGTGCTGGGGCAGGGCTCACAGGACAGCTGGCCCTCCATGTCCTGATAGGTCCCTGGAGGGCATTGTACACACTTCTCCTGCTCACCACTGTAGAAGGTTCCTACACCACAGCTGACTGAGAGACACACAGGAAGCACATTTTTCAGATCCACAAACCATTTGTATACTTTAAATGTCATCAACGTGCATGTGCACAACACTGCAGGACCAGCCACTCCACAGGTCCCATAGGGCCCAGAGCACTATCTGATTTAGTGATTAAATCACCACTATAAAGGTATATACATATATAACAGTTATATATATATATATACACACACATATATATATGGTTATATTAATGGTTGCAACTAAGAGATATTTTTATGTTTTAGGTGGTGCAAATACACCAACACACCTAACAGATTAACACAAGATGTCTAGTGCTAGCTCAGATCCAGATCAAGGTTCTTTGCTCCAAACACTGACCCATTAATAATATTTAAATTAATCATTTGACCCATTAAATAATATTCATGTTATTTTTTTTTTTTGTTATTTTTGGCATGGCCAAAGAATTCACATGTTAAATATTTTGCTAGTTTCCTTTTTTGTTATTGCACTTCATAAGTTTATTAGCAGTATTTATTTATTTATAACTCGAAGCCTAAACCTAAAATGAACACGCAAAGCAATAGCAATTGGCTGTTAGCCAAAACGGCAAAGTGGCTAAACTTTAACCTTGAAAATATTTCGTCAGTCATCTGGTTAAAATGCTGAAAATAAAAAAAAGAGGCGAAGGGTCAAACTCTTCCATTTAAATTCACAGCCACACACGTGTAATTGCTTACCGCACTTGCCATTGATGAAAACCTGCCCCGTGCTGCAACTCTCCACTCCTTCTGCCTGACGGGCATTGCGTTGTGCCACGTCATATGCTGTCCCCGAGAACTGGATAAAGAACTGCTGCTTATTGATGGACTTTCTTAGCATCCGCAGTGTGTTCTGTAGCCTCTGCTTTGTTTTCTCCCGTACACATTCAACATTACATGCATCTGACACACAATAACACAGAGTAGGCAAAATATGAACTTGTGTTCTCTTTCTCACAAACATAGACAAATGTATACAATAATATTCAAGAGGGAGAACTACAATGTGGGGTATTGGCACCGGTGTAATGAGGATTCAGGTCAATACTTATTTAGATTTAGCCCTAAATCTCTGTAACTCTACCTTTATATTTCTTACTGATCCATAAAACTACATATTTAATTTTTTTGACGACACAAAACCTTCAGCCAAATTGTAATTACTTTCAGACCCCAGGATGTTTGATTTACTGTATTAAATTTGTTTCTCTGCCTTTCTAGCACTTCCAAATTGAAACATTTGTAAAGCCTTTTTTAGACATTTTAGAAACTCATTATAATGTATTATTGATACATTGCTTGATAACATACAGTATATGTGCCAGAGTAATACTTTAAGAGCTTCGATGCAATATTGGCATTAGGGTGGTCGATATGGTTAAAGGCATTTTCACAATACAAGATATTTATCACGATGCATAGTCTCAGATAAAATGCACCAACGGCATTCATATATTATCCCATGCTTAGTTAAGTGTATTTTGTATTCAAAATGTGCTGCACTTCATCCAATTAAACAGCACTAATTACACTGTTTATAATGAAACATGCAGTTGATCAGTGTTATTTAAACACTGATATTATCCTCGATATGCTCAGAAATGCATATTGAAACTGTCATGATATGAGCAAATCTTGTTATATTGCCCCTAACTGGCACTCCTAGAATGTCTGTGAGTCAATCAAATTGTGGGACCTAAACTAACTGTGGTATAATTAGTCCTATAATTAGTCCACAGTCCTGCAAATGGTCATTTGCACACAATCCTGGAAAACATTTATGTAGCTTATTAAAGCTACAACTACCCTAAAAAACAAAGTAGAAAAATGTAGGACCATACAATCCTAATGAGTATGTTTGGTCCTCACAATGATATGTAAACTTTATACACGCACACAACGGTGCGCGCACACACACACACACACACACACACACACACACACACACACACGCACACACACACACCTGATGCCTCCTCTTCTTTCATTTCCATCTCAAACTCAGCAGTGATGTGTGAGACCTCTTTAGAAGGTGACTTGCGCCCACGCCTGCACTTTTTGGAAGACTCACACTTAAGGTTCACAAACGTCACCTGACAGTCATCTGTGCATGGAAATGAACCACCTGAGAAAGAAAAGAATACATCAAGCAGCTGTGTATTTACGGCATGCTGTCTGACTGTAAGTTAGAAATGGCATATGCTGCACCCTTGACAGCCCACCCTGCACGCTCTGCTTGGCTGCATCTCTGTGCTTCTCTTTGTTGCGAGGTTTTAGGTGACACTTTGCATCCTTGATCTTAAACCGTGCTTTTTGCTTCACAGGCTGGGCCAGCGTCTCTGAGGCACAGAAAAATTAGCTTGCACAATCATAGGCCATAGACCAATCACAAATCACAATCATTCTCACATTTCAACATCTCAAACAAACATCAGTGGAATATAAAATTATTCAAAGGCCCAAAGAAAAACATTCTGTTTCGCAAACTTCTTCCAAGCATTCCTAACATAAGAATCCTGCAAATAAACAGTAAGAGACAGTGGGTAAAAGAGACAGAAAGGAGGGGCACAAATCCGCAGAAGTTAGCGGAGGACAGAACGTAATTATGCTCAGTCTCTGAGAACTGAACTGTCCTTTAACTGTCCAGATTAAATGCTTTGGCATTGGTCTTCTCTTTTATTTACACAGCTATGCAATGTGACGGGCTCTTGTATGTATAGCGTGAAACCTGTCCTATCTGTCAGCACACAATCAGCCACAGCAGTGTCAATAACTCAGGTTCACAGTATTTCTCTGTCCAACATCAGGAGATACTTTTTTGTGGATACATTGCTGATTCAAACATTCAGTTACTGTCCAAAATCTACAAAACACACTTCACTGGGAAATGTAGAATGCAGACTGAGATATAACTCACATAACATGGCATTACATTACAGAAGAAATTATTTATAATAAATTATATTAATAATACAGTTAATTGTTAAACAATAATCAACTTAGCTCCATGCACTACACTGATTTTATCAAAGGAAAGGCATTTTTAGGTACTTGACAATTTTCAGCTGCTGAAACCAGCTCCATTCTGTAACATAAAACTTACGAAGAATCTGTTATAGCTGCTATAGCTATGTTTTGGTGACTCAAAACTGGTGACTTGAAAACAGCAAACAGCCACGCTAAAGCTTACAGTTTGCTCTTCATTTCTTCAAAAATCAAAGAAGCAAGTTAGTGATGGACCATTTTCACAGTGTATTTACATTACAATGAGGAAATCAAGTGATCAGAACAAGTTTGAGTGTGTCATTGTTCATGTTCATTGGTGCTAGGCTAGCCAAGTCCAGAATTTAAAATACATAATAAATGATATTACAAATAAATAAAAGATTTGTGGTATCAAGAGTATACCGAGATGTTGTGACTAAGCAAAAGCATTCAGAGATTTTACGGAACTAGAGGGAGGACCCAAATATAGGATTGGGGATCGAATCTTTTATAATAATGAGGGGAAACAGAAAAGGCAGAGCAAAAGGCTCTCCAAAACACAAAAAGGGAAAACACGCAGCTGTGGCGCGTCCCGAGTGGGAATGGCACCTACAGCTGACTTGTGCGCCAGTCAGCGTTGATACAACCCAAAGCGCCAGAGGGCAGACGTGCAGTAAGAATGATAAAGCGCAGATTTGGGAAGAGTGGCGTGGAGGAGTTCCGGACTGCCAGGGGGCGAGCCCAAGCCTGAGTGCGTTGAGAGCGCTGGAAGAAGCTGTTCGGGGCCCGTCCCAAACGGAGCAGGCAACCGAACAGAGTGGCGTTACCTCAGGTGTTTCCCCCTTACTCATCCATCGGCAAGCCCGACTAAGCATGGAAATGTACGCATACAAAAATGAGATCGTTGGTGTCTACGTGTTGTGTCGCGAGCTAGAGACAAAACGTGCTGCATGTGACAACGTGACCACCAACAACGCTAGGACCCGCACTTAAGTAACGGGACCTCCTGGTGTTCCTCAACACCAGATATAAACAGCCACACCAATTGCTCTGTAACTGCACTCGATGAGGACGACGACTCGCACAGGAGCTCATTTCCAAAATGGGTCAGAGGAGGATGTCAAATATCATTCATCAAATTTTGGCTGAATGCAACAGTGGTGTTCCAACTACTGAGTGTCATTTTTGTCTATTTACAAAATATTGTTGTAAATATTGTTGCAAAATGAGTCCAAACCTAGTGGACTCTAATAATAATCAAATACCCTAATTGTTGAAAAGACAAACAACTGCATCTGCTCATCCCTTTGTGTTAATCACAAACTGAGTTTGTGATTGCATGTGTGATGGCTGCTTATTTAAAAGCCCAGTGTTGCCAAAGCCAAAGTGTGAGTTTGTAGTGGGACTGAGGATTGGGATGTCATTTGGAACTGAGGTGTAAATTGATTAAGATTTAATGTATGTATTACAGCAAATGGTTTTAGATAAAACAGGATGAAGAATGATCACCTGTACAGGCCTGTAAGGAACTGCTGGATGTAGTGTTGTTTTTCTTTGGTACTGCTTTGCCTGGTTGAACTGGTACTCCACAGCTCAGGGTGTAACTATTTTCAGAGTCTACACACACAATGCATAAAATGTTATTTTTTATTATGATTTGATAATAATACAAGGTACAAAGATTTTGCATATATCATTTCATTCCCCAACTACCTCTCATGCTAGCAGTCAACATGATATACATTTTGCAATTAGACTCAGAAAACACTTTATTCCACCATATAATATGTGATTGGAGATGCAAAGACAAATCAGAATATTTATTTGTGTGATTTGTGCCATCACTGAACAGCACTGTCACAATGAACACAATATTACACATTGCAGCAATTTATATACAGTATATTGCTCATAAAATTATAGAATTAAATATTACCCCTTAATGAAATACCCTCTCATGTTAAGTAATAGCAGAATCTGGCAGCTTCAACTTTTTTTCATTATTTTATTTATCTTTTTTTTTGTTTTATTTATAATATGTTATTGTTTACTTAGTTTCTGTTATTTGAGCTATTACTACAAACTTATTTGACTAGGTAAATTTGTTTTATTCTTACATTAAACATCTGAGCCACCAAATAAGGTTGGGTCCCTTTTTCAGTCTTGGTCTTCCCAAGGTTTCTTTCTTATACCGTATAGGTAGTATTTCCTTTCCACTGTCGCCCTAGGCTTGCTCAATTTGGGATTGGCCATGGAAGATAATCTGACTTGACTTGACCGTTCTGTAGTCTAAAGAAGCTTGATCAGGAATGGTCTTTTTGGAAGGAGCAGCCATTTCACTCAAGAAATACTGATGTTTGTCTGCAGAAGCCTTTTTTCAGCAAAATGTTTTATTAATTTTTGGTGTACGTACACATTGTTTGTATATTCTGTTTATATTTTAACCAAGACACTGAGAAACTATTATACTGTATATGGTCTTCATACTACTAAAAAAAAACAACTGATTTAAGGTGGCTTAAGATATTTGCACAGTATTGTATATGGTGAAAATGCATAACACTCAGAAA
The DNA here is from genome assembly GCA_034779995.1 of Parotocinclus haroldoi. Taxonomy (NCBI): domain Eukaryota; kingdom Metazoa; phylum Chordata; class Actinopteri; order Siluriformes; family Loricariidae; genus Parotocinclus; species Parotocinclus haroldoi. The sequence continues at coordinate 7,386 of JAUZST010076492.1, read as the reverse complement.
TGGAATCATGGAATTACGTGTAAATGTGCAAAGATTTGTCAGGGTGCACTTTAAGACAGGATATCAGTTTTGTACATGTCATTGCTGTCCAAAAATATGCTGACATTCATGTTCATATTTAGAGATAATAAGTAAAGAGTACTGAACAGCACAGAATTACATAATTATGGGTGACATGAATGCCATACAGAATCTATCTGCCTCCATTTCCCAACTGTATCTCATCTTGTATCCAGGCTGGAGAGGCGACCAACCAGGGTACTAGAGTCTCCATTCAAGTATAGTTAATAAACATATAATTTTGCTTTAATATTGTAATATATATATATAAGTTTAATTGTATCCTAAGAACTGCATTATTTCGGTCAGTAAATATTGTAGAATTATAGAATAGAGTAGAATTATATATGAAGTGTATTCAATTTGTATATAGTAGATATAAGTAGCATTGCGGCAAAAGATTGTTGCCTCAGTTTGAGCTACACATTCATGTTTGTGCATAGACACAATCAGGCTACTAATGGTAAAGCTCTGTGAGTATCGCTTGTAAGCCGAAGGCCTGAGCTCAGCCAGAAATCATCCAATGACAGGCAGCATATTTCTTTTGGCATAATGCTGTACACATAAACAGGAGGTTTTATATGGTTTGCATGCTCACTGTATGAACCCCAACGGACTGTTAGCAAACTCATTCATACACACACACACACACACACACACACACACACACACACACAAGAGATAGAGAATGCACGAGAGAGAAAGTCATAGATATAGATATACTCCTGCTGAAAGGTAATACACTAAAGCTAGTGTATATATACACAATGTACATACATAGATGTATATACAGAAAGCTACATTTTTATGTACATAATGTACACTGATAAGACAAGGAAATACAGACCTAAGCAATGTTCACGAGGGCCAAAAGTTTATCAGTTTAATAGTTCTGTAAGTTTTTACTTTTACTCAGCACTGGTGAATAGCAACAAAGTGGAGTTCAATAAGGCACAAACCACAAACAAAGTGACAGTGTTGGATGCCCAAGACTCACTGCTGCACATGGTCAAATCCTATCCCACATGGTCTAAATATAAACAAAACAACAACTATGGTATAAGATACAGAAATGTTTTACATACGTTAAGGAAGAAATGTGTCACAATACCGAGCACATTACCCTGATGAGTATGAGATTTCAAAACACAGACTGGTTAGACTGCCCTCTGAAATAGCATTTAAATAAGTTTTGGCTTTTGATTGTACAGTGGTTTAATGGATGCCATCTACCCAAACATCACTGTGGACCCCTCTATCCTGAGTGTCATTCTCAAATAGCAGTGATCCGCCATAGCAGTTTCACACATTGATTTTAAATAGTTGGAGAAACAAATAGTTCAAGGTTTTACCCTGGCCTCCAAATTCCACAAATCTCAATCTCAATCTCAATCTCAATAATTGAACAATCCAATTAACACTTAACATCTATTGAACACATTTATTAATTAATCCCAGATAATTTGTAGGACTGTGCCTGATAGGCAGGTATCTATTTCCTTACATTATTTCATCGCATCTTATCTGAAAACAGGTATTACTCAGAAAACCCTTATTGCGCATTTATAATGTTATTTGTACGTTATTGATTTACAACCCCAATTCCAAAGAAGTTGGGACGTTGTGTAAAACATAAATAAAAACAAAATGTGATGATTTGCAAATCCTTTTCAACCCATATTCAATTGAATAAACTACAAAAACAAGATATTTAATGTTTAAATGAATAAAGATCATTGTTTTTTGAAAATATTCACTCATTTGGAATTTGATCCATTCGAAACTAGTTGAGGCAGGGACAGCAAAACACCTTTTTAGAACATTCCAAAGGTGAGTGTCACGACTGGGTAAAAGGGGAGCATCCCTGAAAGGCTCAGTCGTTCACAAGCAAGAATGGGGCAAGATTAACAACTTTGTGAACAACTGCATGTGCAAATAGTCCAACATTTTAAGAACAACTTTTCTCATCATGCAATTACAAGGAATTTGGGGATTTCATCATTTAAAGTCCATAATATTATCAAAAGACTCTTGAGAATCTGGAGAAATCTCTGCAAATAAGAAAACCGACATTGAATGTCTGTGACCTTTGATCACTCAGGCAGCACTGCATTAAAAACCGACATCATTCTGTAGTGGATATTACACCACATGGGCTCAGGACAACTTCAGAAAAGCATTGTCAGTGAACACAGTTCATCTCTCCATCTACAAGTGAAAGTTAAACTCCCACCCTGCAAAGTAAAAGTCATATAGCATACAGGTTCTGGAGCGACATATGCTGCCATCCAAGCAATGTCTTTTTCAGGGACGTCAATGTTTATTTCAGCAATAAAATACCAAGCCATATTATGCATGTGTTACAACAGTGTGGCTTTGTAGTAAAACATTGCAGGTACTAGATTGGTCTGCCTGCAGTCCAGGCTATTTAAATGCAAAATACGACAATACGATACCCCGGACTGCTGAGCAACTGAAGTTAAACATCAAGCAAAAATGGAAAAGAATTCCTCTTGCAAAGCTTCAACAATTAGTGTCCTCAGTTCCCAAATGCTTATTGAGTGCTATTAAAAGAAAAGGTGATATAACACAGTTGCAAACATGCCCCCGCCCCAACTCTTTTGTAACATGTTTCAAGCATCAAATTCCAATCGAGTGAATATTTGATATTTAAAATATTTATTTAAAAAAAAATTAAATAAAGTTTATCCATTTGAACATTAAATATCTTGGCTTTATGTTGTTTTCAGTTGAATATGGTTTGAATTTCATCATATCAAAGCATCGTATTCTGTTCTTATTGATGTTTTACACAAAGTCTGTATTGAAAATACATGAATGATTATATGATATATATACTGTATGAATGTATATATATCAGGTCACAAAATGACTGTACACATATGTACTCATGCCAAATACTAAGCAGTGCAAAATCATTCATTATTTTGACCTGGTTCTTACACCTCAGAAACATTTGCATTTTACACCTTGGTTGTACTGAAAAAAAAGGATGTACTTATTGGTCTCTTCTCTCAACTTGGACTGGTTTTCAATAAAATGCAACGAAATTATTTAACTGGTTAGAGATTTGCAGAGTCACAAAGTAAATGCTACTGCCATAATAACAATAACAATGGTAACAACAACAATTATACGTTGTTTTATTAAATATTTTATCAAATAAAGACAACGTTCAAACCAAAACAGAATGTCAGATTTTTAAACAGGCGATTCCTCTACACATTATTTGTGTGTGCTGAGATACTGTGGATATGTCTCAACCTCAACCACAGCTTCTGGCACTAAGCACATAGCACTGGCCTTCTGCAGGAATCCTGCATTAACAATAGCATCTTCATCATCAGACATAGTTTCTGTCTTCCACAACATGGTGTTCCTTCTGTCAGCAGAACCGCTGAGTGGCTGTCCAGCAACTGTTAACCATAACATTATGTTAGCTACTACAAACAGCCAATGAAGTAGCAGAAATAAATATACACACAATAATGATAAACTAACAAATTAAGCAACAAAATACACGACCATTCAAAAGTGTGCAATCACCAGAGGTATGTATGGGTCAAAAACTACAGGTCATTTAAAATATTATCAAATGATCATAAAACACTATCCTATTATTTATGTTTAGTTTAAATATCCATGTTAAGATCAGATTAGTGCATTTCCCAATTCAACAATTCGCTCATAATACAGTCATTTTAAATATGCATATGAAACAAGTTGTTTACATGACTAACCAAATTCCAATCTTCTGAACAAACAATTGTAAGCAATGGTAAACAGTATATGACACATACTTGTATAAATGATATTTATACTCAATCTTCTTACTTGCCTCTTGTTTTAAGGGACTTTTATTACTTATTTCTTTGTAAACTATGCATTTTGAAAATAAAGGAGTTTGCATTAATGCCACTGTAAATAATAGTATGATACTCCTTAATCCTTAATGTTACTGTTGAAGCTGTGGATATGTAAAGAAATTACATTACCATTTCTTATGCAGTTAAAATCAATAATGATAAAGTGGTGTATCAATAATAAAACTGAGTCTCACCTAGTTTCTGGATCATGTATATTAAGATTCTTCTTTGAATCTTGCAGTTCCTGTACAGGGGAATAGTTACACAGTTAAATGGATGTCACTATTCTCAATTCTAACACTGTATAGGAATTAAGTTTCTATTTTAAAAAACCTGCAATAAACTTACCTGCATTGTTTAAGGAGAAGTCCACAACAAAAGCAGCACCAAAGCACACTTCAACCCAGCGATGTCTAGATTCCCAGACTTTTCCAAATGTTCATTTGTGTAGAGAAATTCAAATTCCATTGTAAAATACAAGACACTATGCTATTACTAATAGAAGTTGTTTAGTTCTGTGATCATCTCTTGGATGTGTAAACTGTTCTGTTGTTTGCGCTTATAATTCATGCACAGTGGTGGGTGTGCTCTTCTAATCTCACTGTCTCAATGTCACTGTCTCATACATGCAAACTGTTATTTTTATTGATTTATTTTATTGAGATATATATATATATATACTTCAAATAAAGCATGCATTTTAAAACCAATTTAATACCTGTTATTAAACCTTCCCATATGCAGTACACACAGATGTAGAGACACTCAGATGAAGAGTGGAACTCAGTTTTACTGTGTACATAAAGACTTGTGTTGTGTGTGCTTCTGAAAGCCTCACTCTGTTCCCACTCTATCTCCAGGAAGATATCAAAAAATAAATATTTCACTTTTCAGTTTTCAGGGGTTATCCATCAGTCTCACACGTACCTCAGCCAATCCAAACGCAAAATGTGTTTATTTAAAACAGAACATGCGGCCATAACAGTCACATTTTTGGGAATGTAATCGCTCTTGGGCCGTGAATCTCACTTATGTGCTGTGAAAGCAAAATGACATCCCACACTGCTACTTCAGTTTAAAGTAGATTAATTTAAGACACTTAAAATTCAGAATACATTCCAGAAAACATTCCTATTAAAGGTCTTATAGAAAATATGAGACAAGGTTTTGTAGGGGGTATGTTTGGTTGGTGTTTTTTTGTGTTTGTTTTTTTCTCCAGTGGTTTTAAGACCTAAAGGAATTTCCATAGGCCACAAACTAAATGAATCACAAATTTGCCAAATTTAAGTATTAGAAGTCTTATATTGTTATATACGGTAAGAAAACATTTGATTGCATGATTCTTGAGCACACTTAAAAAGTCCTGTAATATCCTTATATATTCCAATGACATATCCTAAAATATGTCATTCAACCAGGGGTGCCCTCATATTAATAAAACAACAGGCATAAAACTATATCTGTGTCTATGTGTAATAACATTTTGTAAATATAGTGTTTACTACATGACTAAAGTTGCAGATGAACATCTCTTTACATTCACTGGCCACTTCCTTACTAGTACAGTGAACTCATTGGCACGAGACCAGTTTGATATTGTTTGAGTATTGTGACATGGAGAGCCATTGATACAAGGCAGGATGAATCCAATACTTTCATGTCGCAGCAGAAATCAAGACTCATGAGACCAGACAGTGTTTTTCAATTCTTCCATTGTTTAATTTTGGTGATCCTGTGTGAATACCTTGATTGCAACAAGTGGTTACTTTAGTTACTGGTGCCATTCTATCTGGCCTTCTCATACCTCTGTCCATTTACCCCAAGAGAACTGCCACTTACTAGATTCTTTCTTTTTCTTTTTTTCTGACCATTCTCTGTAAACCCTAGGACTTTAATCAGTAGCTCATCTAGGTATTGACCAGGTACTTACTCACCATACCCCTATTAAAAATAATAAAACCTAAAACAGTGAACTACCTGATATTAAGGTTTATTATCTTACATTTGTGACTATTTATTGCAATATTAAACAAACTCGTTTAACGCATGTAAGAGACTGGTGAAGAGTAGGTTATTAAAAACGTGTTACAGTATCGCCTCTGTAATGCAATTACTACAGGGGACCGCTAGATGACAGCAGAGAAATGTGAAGATTCAGTATAGTGGATTTATAATATCGTTGCCATTTTTTAAACCGTTCTAGCCCCGTGTAAGCGTTTTAACATCACTCAGTACCCATACAAACATGAAAGAATATCTCTGTGAAATTTCACGCGTGTGAGTCGCAGAAAGTAAGAGTATAGAGGGGAGTGAGGGTGAAAGAGGGAGAAATAGAGGATGTACATAAGGTTTTATAACGAGTATCCTTATTGTAGGGGCAGTATGATCTACTGCTGTCTGAACCGTGCAAAGTTAACCCATATAGCACCACACAAACCTTTTTTTTAAATGACGTACTCATATGCACTGTTCAGTGTTATTGCACTGTTCTATTACTCACTAAGTAACCCTCATTTTTGTAAGCAGTGTATAATTGTACCTCTTACATACCGCCTTCTTAAGGAATATTAACCTGTTACTTGTTCAATATGTTTTTAATGTGCTACTGTGATGTAATCATTCAATTAATAAAGTGTTGTCTTATCTTAGAAAATGCAGTCGAACATCAGTCCTGTAACCGTCCCCCATTCTGATATTACTTATGGGACAATTTCTAGCTTGGTTTGCCAGCGTTGGGCGGCACCTTCACCACCATTTATGTCCAGAATTTACATACACGTACACACCATGAAGTAAAAATATCATTCCCTGTCTTCCTCAAACAAAAACACATGATCGACCATGAAAACAGTGGACCTGAGCTCAAATTGAATATTTATACAACCTCCCACATCCACTAACCCATCCACACACCCACACTCACTCTCCAACCTGTCAAACATTCTAATAGTCAAAAAAGCAACAACAACATCTATCCAATAATAACAACAAACACACTCACGCTTGGGCAATTTAGAGTGACTAGTTAACCTAAAGCATGTTTTTGGAATATGGGAGAAAACATAGATTTTTTACACAAAGAAAAGCCATGTGAACATTGGAACACATACAGACTTGGACTTCCAACCCAGACTATTTAACTTTTGAAAGTATTGTTAGCTTTAGGCGATTACATGTAAATCGTTTTCTGTTTCAGAAAACTGAACATAACAGGCCATTTTGCAAGCAAATTAAAATAGTCTGAGTTAACGTAAATAATCTGAGTCTTTGATTTTTACAAATAATAGTTGCCATTTTTTGTGAAAAATAGAAGAAGTGAAGACCAGCAAAACAAAGTACAAAGTACACACGCGCGCACACACGCGTGCACACACACACACACACACACACACACACACACACACACACACACACACACACACACACACACACACACACA